>LJIJ01000132.1:0-248694 GCA_001718145.1 Orchesella cincta
TGCAGGAATGATTTCTGTATTATAGGAGCTCGAATCATATGACCATCCTATCAATACAAATTGAATCTGTAAGGACCCAACGCCTTGACATACATACACATTAATTGCTACTTTAGCACCATGAGTAATCACTCACCATATAGCCTCGAACTTCGCATAAGTATTGGTAATTACACTCAAATAAATGAATGAAAGCACAATAGACCATGATGTCTCTTAAATTCAGTGGAAGATTCAATGAGGATCATCATTATATGTATCATTGTCTTTCGAGCTAAACATGAGATGAGTCTTAGATATCTACCAAACAAATAAGTAATATTTCATTACAATCAAGATATGCCCTGCAACTACGCTATCCAATACAATCGCTATATTCCATGCGCATAAACCATATATTCTTCATATTGAGCTGCTAGGAAAAGCCGTGATTGTGAAACAAAGGACAACCAGGTGCACGCACTACGCACTATTATAGTAAATAAACAGTTTTCTCGCGTTAATTTTCATGCTGTGGGACATTGACTGACCGCTTATGATTTAATTCAATACAGGAAGAAAGCTATCACCGCTGCCACGCATTAATATTTTAATAATTTAAATACATTTCGGCAAATTTCTTAAGCGCGCAATGCTCATCAATAGCATTCAAATATCACACGTCAAACGAACCGCATTATCATGCACACTATTAATTAGTTCATTTGTAAAATAATACTGTCGAATTTGCCGACTTGTTGTGTTTTGGGCGTACTAAAAATTTGTTAACATAATGATAGAGGATAGCCCCACCTGTGAAAAGCATTAAATCGTAATAAATTGTCTTGTGACAAAAACTGTAACAAAATATTAATGCCCCTGGTGCAACAACAAACGGTAAGCATAACCAGTATCGCCCATATTCACCATAGGATAATGAGGTTTGTGTATCAATCACGAATCACATTCTGTCCACCTTTGCGCAAATATTATCTACACTCATCAAACCATCTCTTGTTCGCATGATATTTCATCATCTATAATACTATATCGATATTCTTAAGTCGTGATAATGTATCATGCGTAAGTAAGGTAATAAAATCAGTTTGTAAGACTCGTTTTGGTTTTTGATGAACAATATAAAATTGTAATGCAACAGACAGCGTAAATGCGGTGTCAAGTGTGCGCAGTGCATAATTGTGTGGCTATAGATGCTAGATCATAGCGAGTTACATTTTTGTTAAACTTTTCTTACTCATATTACTCGTATTGCACTATTGTGTAGTATTGGTATTGGATCTCATGTGCGTTTTCCAATCAATTGCATTTGATACGTCAAATGATAATCAAATGTTGTTGATAATATACGCAAGTAGAAGGAGAGAGGGAGCGGACCGCATACATCTCGATTGCTATTCACGGAAATATGTAACAATATATCTTTAAGATGATAATACTCATTAGTCTTTTGTTCAGTGCTTATCTCACTTGAATATAAGAAAGAAATAATAAGCACGCATAAATAGTTTGCGTACAAACAAGAGTGGATTCTCACATGTCTTGTACGTACACAAGAAAGATGAACGCGATCATCATACGACAACGCTCATGCCCCCCCTTCAAATCCGAATTTAAATATCTGAATGTCAAATTTAAACAGATCAGATGCCAGATCAAAATAGCAAAAATAATGGATTCAGCTAACCAACGTAAACCATCGAGAAAGACAAGTCAAGAGCATACACATTTAATTAACAAGATTTCATGTTCCCTTCCTATCGTCATAGCTCCGTACAACAAGTACGTCATGATTAAAATACGGTTCAATGCGTGAGTATATCTTACCAAGTTGCTTGGCTTATGCATACAGCTCGCAAAACAAATCAAAGAAACCAACAATTTTGGTATTGAGGAGACGACGGACCAAGAAAGATATAACTTATATTTCTACTTACGCCACCTAAATCAAACATTTGCGCCACAAAAATAAAAACGATGATAACAATAAAATTCATAGTATAATGCTACTCTCGGTTTCAAATCCTTCCTCCTGTATCTATAAGGAGGAGGCGAGGAGATGGCACAAAACTTATCGTTTTAGAGCTGGAAGACACCCATTTTCTTGGGCGTATCAACGACCGATCGCAGTGCTATAAATTGCAGTCATTTGGTGATACAGAACGGACTGATCGACCGCCGTTTTTTCACTGATGCGTGATAGATGCTCTGGCCCGACCCTTGTACAAAGTGACTATCTAGAAAACTGATTTGAATACCACTCGAAAAAATGCATCTCGTCTTGAGGGCAATATTATGAGAGTTTTTTGGAGAACTCTAGAAGAGTCAACTAGACAATACCATTTATATATATTGCTGTAAATTAAGGACGAAGAAATTTGAAATGGCATACAGGGCCGCTACAATTGACCGATTTTACATACGAAATCGCCAATTCTCACAGCTCAGTGTATAAATTCGACGCCTGCCTTGCTCAAGCCTCTTAAACCTCAATGTGTCTGACCGAGTGCAATTTCTTATTATTCTTAGACTCATTTATATGACGTATTAAAAATGATTAAGCGAATCCCGTCACCCCCGTGCACACGGCGCCACATGCCATGGGGCTGGGCATCCTCCTGTCAGAACCTTAATGCAAAAATTTAAATGATGATTTCAATACAAGTAAGATTGACAATTCACACATAATAACCTCTTACCCCTCATGATTCTATTGATTCTGAGTGTCATTCATACTTTGAATCCCGCACTTTTAAAAAAACAAATGACCTATATCATTACATCCTTCTGCAAATCCAAACAACCCAATTCCTCGTGCTACGCTCACATGTACGTCACTTTCCAAAGGATTAATCGTTTACCCGGCATTAATATGAAACATGTAGATCGATCGAGACTAAATAAAATCACAATTATCTATAAAAGAAGTTGATTATTGGCTTTGCTGCAGTGTGCTGGTAGGCTGCGGTGGCAGTAAAGCAACACGCACGTAGTTAGTTTGTTTTGATTACCTTTCCTAATTACACCTTCGAAAATGAACTCCGTCGTCAAATTTAACTGCACGTTGGTACGCCACATATCCCAATATCAGAGACGAGAGTGAGTGTTTCTTCCTCCAAGAGAACCGTATACTGTGTTCAATATATGTAATGGCTATTCATACATGTGACTGATTAGATATTGTATCAACATGATCGATACCCATAACCTTGGTCTACCATTATGCAGTTATTTTTGAAAAGTCCATTTCAAAAGAGTTTAAGACAGACATGGTAGTTATTTTTATATCTACTTTTTATCCTGCGTGCACAGAACAAGGGTGCCTACTTCCCAAATTTGACCATAAGGAAATCCAATGAACATCTTACAATTATAAGAAGACATTACTACAGCCACCTTAATACTTCCGATCACGCAGGATAAAAGATTATATAAAAAATAAACTAATGTCTGCTTAATCATTTTGAAATGGCACTTTTCAAAAAAAAAATTAATGCAATAATGTAGACCAAGGCTTATGGGATGATCAGTAGATCAATATCTAATCAGTAACATGATGAATAGCCATACATATATTGACACTAGCCACGTATACGTTTCTCTTGGAGGAAGAAAACACATCACTCACTGATATTGGGATTGTGCGTAACGTGCATTAAAATTTACGCACGGAAGTTCATTTTTTCGAAGGTGTAATTACGAAAAAGGTAATCAAAACAACTAACTACGTGCGTGCACTTACTGCCACCGCACCTACCAGCACATGCAGCAAAGCAATAATCAACTTCTTATCGAAACTTGTGATTTATTAGTCTCGATCGATCTACATGTTTTCCATATTAAAATGCGTAACAGTAATAATCCTCTTGGAAAGTGCGTACATGTGCGTAAGCATAGGAAATTGGGTTGTTTGATTTGCAGAGTGTAATGATATAGATTGTTTTTTTAAAGTCAAAGTATGAATGACCACTCAAAATCAAGTAAATCATGAGGGTAAAGAGGTTATTATTATTGTGAATTGTCAAATCTACAGTAATTGAACTCATCCATTAAATTTTGCATAAGGTTCTGACAAGGAGGATGCCCAGCCCATGGCATGTGGCGCGTGCAGGGATGACGGGATTGTTATCATTTTTAAATATATGAGTCAAAAATACTAAATGAGTCAAAAAATCAATTAAGAAATAATTGCAACCGTGCAGAAACATGAGTTTAAAGAGGCTTGAGCAAACAGGCAGTCGAATTTAATACACTGCTGCTGTAAATGGATTTGTATGCAAAATCGGTCAATGTTGCGATTCACCTACCATTTCAAACTTTTGGTCCATTTTCAATGTTTGTAATTTAACATCCTACACAAAAGAAATCTCTCAAATATTGCCTCAAGACTAGATGCATTTTTTCGAGGTATTAAATCATTTTTAGAGGATAAGTCCTTTTCAAGGGTCACCCCACGAGCAATCATCAGATCAGTGAAAAAACGGCGTCATCATCGTCATTATCACAAATACTGCAATTTTAGCACTGCGCTGGTAGACGACTGACTACGCCCAAGAAAATGGGTGTTCTTCAGTTTAAAACGATAAGTTTGTTGTCCATATACCGCATTAATGATACAGGAGAAGGATTTGAAACCCGAGAAGAGCATTAACTATGAAATTTATGTTATCATCGTTTTTATTTTTGTGACGCACATGTTTGTATTTAGGCTGAGGGATCTTGTGAAAAGTGTCAAAAAAAAGTCATAAATCTTTCTTTGCGTTCCCAAACAAAATTGTTGGTTTCTTTGATTTGGTTTTGGAGCTGTATGTATAACCAACTATAAACTATACTCATGGCGTATTTTAATCACTGTGCTGTACGTTGTACGTGAACTATGAAGATAGGAAAGGAAACATGACATCTTGTAATAAATGTGTAGCTCTTGACTTTCTTCTGTGGTTAGTTGGTTAGCCTAACCCATATTTTTTATTTTGATCTGCATTTGATCTGTTAAATTTGACATTACACATATTAAATGGGGATTTGAAGGGGGAGTGAGCGTTCCGTTTTTTGAAATGATGATCGCCTTCATCTTTCTCTGCGTACAAGACATGTGATCACTCTTGTCTTGTTACCAATTATTATGTGTGTTATAATTGTTTTCTATTAACAAGTGAGGATAAGCACTGAACAAAAAACTTGATACGATTATCATTATCATCTTAAAGATATATTGTTACATATTTAATTTAATAGCATCGAGATGTCCTGCTGTCCGCTCCTCTCTCCTTCTACTTGCGTATATTATCAACAACATTTTGATATCATTGTGCGTATCAAAATGCAATTGATTGAAAACGCACATGACGATCCAATATCAATACTACACAAGTAGTGTCAATACGAGTAATATGAGTAAGAAAAGTTTAACAAAAATGTAACTCGCTATGATCTAGCATCTATAGCCACACAATGTATGCACTGCGCACACTTGACACGCATTTTTACCTGTCTTGTCTTGCATTACATATTATATTGTTCATCAAAAAACCAAAACGGTCTTTACAAACTGATTTTATTACCTTACTTACGCATGATACAATTATCACGACTTACGAATATATACGATATAGTATTATAGATGAAATATCATGCCAACAGTCAGTCAGGAGTCAGCACCCAAATTTGCATCCCTAGGAGCCAAATTTGCATCCCTCCGAAGCATCCAAATTTGGATCCTTGGCATGCAAATTTGGCTCTCTAGGATGCAAATTTGGATGCTTTGAATTAAAAAATTATTTTGGGATGCAAATTTGGATCCTGGGGAACCAAATTTGCATCCTTTTTCATGAATTGATTTTCAAATAAAAAGTAACGGTATTATTTAAAGGAGTAACGTTAATTAAAAATCAGATAATTAAACTAGGCTGTAGTTAGCAGTTTTTGTCCGTGGCGATTAATTTTTTACCGTGGCGTTTGTAAGATCTGGAATTTAATAGATTACATGTTTCAAAGCATTAAAAAAATCATATAAACGACTTAAAAAATAATTTATGTATTTTATATATTATTGCAAATATTTTTACGTATTTTCAATCATTAACAATATTTTTAATTTACTGGGTTTCATTTTAAACGATTTTTGAAATATCTACTCCTAAAAACTCAATATCTTAAAAACGCCACGGTAAAAAATTAATCGCCACGGACAAAAACTGCTAACTACAGCCTAGTTTAATTATCAGATTTTTAATTACCGTTACTCCTTTAAATAATACGTTACTTTTTATTTGAAAATCAATTCATGAAAAAGGATGCAAATTTGGTTCCCCAGGATCCAATTTGCATCCCAAAATAATTTTTAATTCAAAGATCCAAATTTGCATCCCAGAGAGCAAATTTGCATGCCAAGGATCCAATTTGGATGCTTCGGAGGGATGCAAATTTGGCTCCTAGGGATGCAAATTTGGGTGCTGACTCCTGACTGTCGGTAAAGCGGTCTAGTCACCTGTGATGGATTGGACGTAAGTAAGTAACTTTTTTGTACTTGAATTTTAATGAGCTCATTGCTCAAACCCTCCCATAATATTATATCTCTTCATTAGTATGGTTAAGATCAACAAGAAAACGAGAGCTGTTTTTCCCAAACTACAGGAATTTTGAAGAATTAGTCAAAGAAGGATAGAACCGAGAAGTACCAGTGCAAATATTCATTTTGGACTGGACTCTTACTGGGTTTCGTTTTTGACAACAGGTAAGAAATTTCGATAATAAATTATTAAATTTTAATTAAAAATTACCAACCAACAGCTGATCAAAGTTGAAGTCACGTTGAATTAGAATAGGTGGGTCAATAAGTGCATTTATTTGCACGTGAGATTAGAGTTTATCTGACATATGAGATTAGATTTCCAATTAATTCCAATCCTCGTTCAACCAAAGTTTATCATTCATTGATGACTGGTGACCGGTGAGTGCAAGTATTAGTGAGTGCATTTATTTTCCAGTCTTAAATTCACAACACAGGAAGGTGCACCCAACATTGAAAAGTATTGAAAACACGTCACCTGTAGCAGGAGGATGTAGTATAGTTTGTGGTTTGCTTGGTGTTCTCTTGTTTGTTAGTGTTCCACTCTGGGAGTGTTATATGTTCCTGCCCAAGGTAGCCGATAAATATATTGATTAGCGACAGGACAGGAGTGCTTGTTTCGTCAAGTGGCACTGTTTCGCTTTGGATTGTCACATCTCCAGTCAGTAGTTCAGTCAGAGGCAAGAAGATAGAGTGGAAGAGACCGAAACCGAAGGACATTAGAAAGCAGGGCATTGTTTTGTGGTACCGTTAAGTAATAATTAAAATTTCCCTGTGTTGGTTATACGTTCATTCATACGTTACGTTATGAATGCTTCAACATTCCAATCCAATGACAATGTAATATTGTAGTAACAAGAAATTCCGTACCCCGTCACCCTGAGTATCCTTGTCCATCATTCATTCATTTTCATTCATCGTTTTATGACTGTTTATATTAATCTCTCGTGTTTTTGTTTGCATTATTACAGGTATTTTTCTCGGAATCCCATTAGCTCATATTAGGCTTAGCGTGGATGATACAAGATTCCACTTGTAATCATCTTGAAGGACTGTTGTAGTGTTTACTCTCTGGATTTCAAGTGTCGTCCTTCTTTCCTCAACAATAGCTGCAATTGGTAATTGGAATATCCTCATCGCTCACGATGGGACAACATGTTTCGAGAACGGACTTTGAGTGGACAGAGACAGATGAGCCGCATGCTGCTCGGAGAACGGAAATTATCAGTGAGCTATTTATTTGTAATATTTAAAAATATTTGTACATTACATTCCCATTGAGTAAACGAATCATAGTAGTTATACATGTATGTATAACAATGACTCAAGACTCTCACACCTTGTGTGGTGATATTATAAATGTCTGTTAGTACTTTAATTGTATGAATCATACAGTATGATCAACTTGTGCCGGTATGAATTATAAAAATACTAATATTTGATGATTTGATATTAATGCTGTTATTTATGTTGTATTTTTGCAGAGAAATATCCTCAAATTAAGGAGTTGTTTGGTTATGACCGGAGCATGAAATGGAAAGTTTCTCTTCTAGTCCTAATACAATGCTATATGGTTACATTGATGGCGGAAATGAAATGGATGTATGTGGTCATGTTAGCATATTGCTTCGGTGGAGTTATCAATCATGCCCTGATGCTTGGTAAGCTTTGATGCAAGAATACACTCGATTCAAGTTTGAAAAATTCGTTGGTATTTTTGTATTCTGAAATGCACTTGTAAATTAAATGTCCGCAGCCATTCATGAAATAGCTCACAACCTGGCGTTTGGACATGCAAGACCGATGGCAAACAGATTATTTGGATTCTTTGCAAATATTCCCATTGGCATTCCATTTTCTATTTCGTTTAAAAAATACCATCTTGAGCACCATAGGGTAAGTCAAATCACGTTTATGTTACAAATTATAATAATGAGTAATGTTTTTCATTCCCTCGACACACAAAACAAGAACTAATGACGCCGTTTCTATTCTGTAGTATCAAGGTGATGAGATCTATGACACAGACATACCGACATATATAGAAGCCAAATTATTCTGCAACACTGTTGGAAAGTTCTGTTGGGTACTCCTTCAGCCCTTTTTTTATGCCTTGAGACCAGTGCTGACTTACCCAAAACCACCCGGCTGGTTGGAGTTCTTTAATGTTGTGATTCAACTAACTTACAACTTCCTAGTCTACTATTACTTTGGCGGAAAAGCCCTGTTTTACCTTATTGGAGGATCCCTTCTGTCAATGGGTGCTCATCCTGTTGCTGGCCATTTCATTTCTGAGCATTACATGTTTAGAAAGGGTTACGAAACATATTCGTATTATGGAATTCTCAACTGTGTCACCTGGAATGTTGGCTACCACAATGAGCATCATGACTTTCCTGCTGTTCCGGGATGTAACTTACCAAAGGTATTGGAAACGTTAAAACTATACTTTGGCTTTATTATTGTTTAAGTGTTTGAAAACAAAATGTCTTACTGTTTTTGCAGGTAAGGGAAATTGCACGAGAGTATTATGACACATTGCCACATCATGACTCTTGGGTTCAAGTATTGTACGATTTTGTCATGGACCCAGACATCGGACCGTATGCCAGAATAAAGAGGAAACATCGTGATCAACTTGCTAGGGAGAAGAAAGCTGCTGAGGCTTTAGCCAGTAAAAGCAATGGAAATGGTGTAGTGAAGTCTGACTAAATACTTTAAGTATCGTATTATGAAATATTAAACTTGAACTTTGTATAGAGTATACCAAACTTGTAAGCTTAATGGATCTGGTAATATAATAGCTTGCATGTGTGTATACATGGATTTACACAACGCCCTGGGCTATCAGGTCGATGTACTTGACTAAAATTGGAAGCAAATTCAGTATAGCTTTACGTAATCACTTTTTGTAACATAATTGGAAAAATTGTAAAGTACCTGTATTGCTACTGTTTCCACGTTTCAAAGAGAATTTAATACTTGTACACTGCCAAGTTCTGGTTTTATATGTTCATAATACTTAATACCTATTTTCTAAAGAATTTAATACTATTTATATTGTTGTTCCGTAGTTGTAGATATGGTAAGGAATTATTATGCAATGTTGTACTATTGTAATAATGATCTGAAAATCTTTTTCACTATCAGATAGTAAGACATTTGGATTATAGTCAATAGTCATATACAAACAGATGTGAACTAGTTTTTCTGAAAGACGTTTGTACTGTACTACATCAAATTTGCATTTATAGTTGTTGTATATTGTCGTTATTGCTTATTGTTGGAAAATATAATTATTTGTTTGCAAGTTTAAAAATGTATACTTCCGTTTCCGTTAGTGAACCATAATAATGCTATATTTTCGATATGCAAGTGTACTTTACAGAGAAACCATTAATGATTGTGCTAGTTATTTCTCAAACAAATGTTTTTTAATGTGAGCTTAAGCCTTAAGCTTCTCACTGTTATTGAGCTAGCGTTCGTCTTATGTGATCGAAACAGGATTCCCTTTTATGTTGCGTTGTACACTTATCCAATAAAAAATGAAGGATTTAAGAATCAATGCTAACTTTTAGTTTTATCCGAATTTGATACTTTATTTATGTAATATTGGATTCATACACATAAATTTAAAGTGTAAGTGATGAAAATATCATTCATTTGTCACGTTGTAATACATGGAATGTCATGTACTAATGTCTTTTTACCACTCTCATTACTTTATCGTTATACATTTTAATGGTTTATAGTGAAGAATAGTTTTATTTTTGGAATTTCTGGGTTTTATCAACGCAATGCTAATAAGTAGGAATGTTTCAATGGAACTGTGAGAAGTAAGCATTAACATAATAATAGCGATTCTAGCGTAAGCTTATTTCATATCTGGTTCGTTTAAACGATTTTTTCGTTTGAAATTAGGGATGAAGAAATTTGTTCAATTTGTTCTTACTCGAGTTAAAGCTGAATGGGAATAGAACTATAATATTTTTAAATATCAGACAAAAGAGCCTATTTCACTGAATAGATAAATTACGAAAGTAATAATAATACAGAACGTCTTAAAAGGCTTATATTTTTGTTATAAGTTAATATGGAGAGGAGAAGCGACGTGATGTGAAGTGATGCAATGTTTGCGATTGCATGTACTGGTTTTCCTCCATTTACATGTGACGAGTGTTGCCAAAATTGATTCCAGATTGGGTAGCTCCCTTATTACTTCCATATTGAAGACTGATAACGCCCTCACTGGCCTTGAGTTGCTCATCAGTAAAATTTCTGATGTTCTTGGTTGATTCCTTAGGCCCGATTCCTGGAAGTCCATAGTTGGATGCTTTTCTGCCGAGCGATTGGAGACAAATTACTACGGAAGTCAAGTTTTGGCGTTCCCAAAGATCTACAGTTTGAAACTGCTCTTGAGTTGGGACTCCAAAGTCAGTAACGGCCTTCAAAAAGTTGTTAATGTTTTCCATGCATTTGAATGCCATAGTGCTGGTGTTGACCTTCTTGACGACTCCAGCTTGGAACTGGTTCACCAACCTAAATAAATTTTAAAGTTTACGTTTATACACAAAAAGAACACATTGCAACATCTTTTTGGAGAGCCAATCCGATAGGTATATGTAATAGTAAGAATTTTTATAAACATACTTGCAGAGAATGGTCCCGTCTTTAAGGGTTTCATGAAGTGAATCCATATCACCAGAGGTATCAATGCTGTCCCCTGTAACAGTTGCGATCCAATCCAATACCTCATGAGCGTGCTGGTCATTGTATTTGCTGTTGATCTGCAAAAAATCAAGAAAAAAGCGTTTTTACTATAGATGAGTTTTTATCACGGGTGCAAGATTTTAGCTAACTGCTCGCTTCATTTCATCATTGAAGCTTAAAAAGAATTGCATAAGAGAATGCATTATAATACGTAAATCGAGGATAGCTTTGGGTTTATCGAATCTCATTAACGTATGCCAGATTATTAAGCATCCGTTCTGTCTGCTAGCTCATATAGTACGCAATGACATCATTTCCCAAATTTTTCCAGATGGGGATTTCGTTTAGCTCAAGTTCAACAAATAATGGAGAGACTGTTTAATGGATCTCCAATTACAACAACTAATAGCTTTAGTGCTATTCTACTAGATACGCAGTTGCCAGCAGGCTTCACTAAAATTGCATCCATAATGATTACATTACACAAGTGGAAATTCTTTTGAGTCATGTATTTTGAGTGAACAGCATATATAAAAGTCTAGCAAAAATTATCTAATGGAATTCTGATTTCATGAAATGTAAATGAAGTATATTACATGTTTAACTTATTTCCAGAATTGCACATCTCATCATAGTCATCATCAAGCCCTAAGAATGCCGAATAAAATATACTCCACTCCCATCTGCTACACACCACATAAGGTACCTAATATTTTATGGCTTTGACGCAATGAAATGGCGATTAATAGTATGTACATACAATAAAATAATAAAATAGTAAAGTATAAAAGTATGGACAAAACTCAGAAACCGATAAAACGAAGCCAAGGATAAATCATGCATAAATATCTACAGCTATATCTTAATAGAATATAGCTATGACTATGGTGTATGGGTTCCTTTAGCGTATACATAACGCTGTCAGTTAGACATAACCAAACATTAGTCATCTCTGCTATAGCATTGTAAGTACATCTAAAATCTTGACAAGTAGTCTCTCTCTCTTTCCCTTGTTCACTGTCCAACAAAAAAACAGACGAGCGCAAACAAGTGACCGTTTATGGCCAGCCAACAATGAGAAAGAAAGAACATTATTCTCTCCTGTGCCTTGTTAATCACCACCGGTAAGATTGTAGCATCATCATCATCAATCGAGCAAAGTCTGACATCAAGGCTAAAAAAATAGCAAATGTGGAGGATCCTATCTTTTCTATCAATATAAACGATCGAGATCATTAGTCATCTCCCAAACTCAAGCCATAATTGTTTGTATAATGGGATGCATTAATACGGCAAATTACATTCGTAAAAGCATTCTTTGCAAATACCATATTATAATTTCATAGCCATTACGTAATACTTATTGGCTTTGGTAATAATGACGGATGTATATGGAAGTCTCATTAAAGGCTATTAATTGCACTCCAAAGCTACAAACTCCTCATTAAAGTTCAATAAACGATTACATAATTAAACAACGGCTAATACTGGAAATAAGGGATGGCTGTATGTGTATATCCCGTCAAAACTAGTAAATCGGGTCATTATGTCATGTCCCATTAATCAGAAAAATGATAATGAAAAATTTTCCTCCTGCAGACATCCTGCCTTGTCAAAAATGTGGTATGTATTTACTGAAATTGCAACTTCATTTCACATCTGCTCTTCCGTTCAAAATGTAAGGGGAAGTGGACTTGAAGTATAATCTGCGAAATTTAATGTAACCCAACATACGCACGAATTCTCACTCATGACATACTTTATTTGGAACAGCCAGCGAGAGCGACATTGACAGGAGAAGTTCATAAAAGTAAAAATTTTGTAATGGAATGACATAACAAAGCAGGTTTTATGGTCGCTCTGTGAATATAACCAAATAAGTTCATATTGGCTCAACCATTTACTCCAGAACTCCTTTCTGTTTCTTTTAGATGGAAGAGAAGGAGAGTTGCTCATATTTATTTTATGGGCTATTACTAACAGGATAGAATATGGGCATATATACCGAATGGAAAATCCCCTATGAGTGATGCTACTACCACTTAGGTATGCATACAAGATTGACAAAGACACTTTGAAGACCAGACGGTAAGTTTTTCTTCACAGACAAAAATGTATGATGAGATCATTCTTGTATATGGATGGACAGCTCTACTTGTGCAACTATAATCTTAAAAAGTGGATATGATCATGCGTGTTGACTGTTGAGTCAGTTTACGAGTCTCCACTCCTACACAAATGCTTTGGCTTTCTAAACCCAAAATAGGTACCGGTTGTTTTTTCTCAGGTAGTTTACATCATCGTTATAGTGGTACTTATAACTGACATTATTTCTTTGTGTGAAAAAACTAATTTCGCACGAGTGCGGGCTAGAAAGGATAGGAACAAGCTTTTCCTTTGTATTATTTCTAGCCATTACCTCATCACAACATATATCCAAAGAGTCATCTTGTCTGCTTCTGACTAGACCAGGTGTCCGTTTTATTAGAATTTGCTTTTTTAACCTCCACTTTTTTCAAATTCACTTAAGCCAAGCACGAAATTGTTTCACCCAAGGTCTTCCGATAGGATGACCTTACTTACATTCATGACTGTATGGAATAATATTATGTCTTCTGTGATTCTCATGCAACCTACCAACAACTACGTATACTTTAACCGATTTTCACTTGAACAATTGTCAGATCAGCACTTGAGATAAAAAAGGACAAAAGTCAATCTCGACTTTTGACATTTTTATACTTGTGACCAAGTTAGGTTACATTCCGAAGGAAAACTCATTCCGTATGGACAGTGTATTCTAGATTCTAGGCCTATGGACATATATGGCAATCCTAAGGAAAAGTTATTGCATCTTTCTATATTACATTACTTTGATGAAATATGTGAGTTTGACAGCTTTGATGATGTTGAGGACGATGCATTTGCATGACCTTATAAGGTAAGATGCTAGATTTGCTTACAGTCTGCTTCTGTAATGCAATAGAATCTCGTATTTACATGTACAACTATATTTTTCTAATTAATTCTGTTTATCCGTCCACCGTCTACCACAGCCAAGAAGTTTAGTTCTAATGTCCAAAGAAGGCAAGATTCGCCTTGGTATGTACAGACATGGAGTTAGAAATGAAAATCTCACCATATCTGTTTTTCATTTCAAAATTTGACGACGAGGACGGTGTGACCAAGATCAAATAATGTGGTGTATGGGGATATGAGATGACATTCGTTCCATATAGCACTGCTCTACTCCAATACAGTTATGTTTTATCCGTCCGACCTCATAAACACTTTGTGCCAATGTGTCAATTTCTAAAAATTCGCTACATCAATGAAATCAAGTTGGATGCTTCCGAATGCCATCCTGTGATACTACACCATTAGCAGTATTATTTGCATTCTTGGATTGGATTGGATTTGCTCTTTTATTGAGTCCTATATTATACCATCATGCCATATCGGAAGGAAGGATATATGTCATTGATGATAAATCATATTGACATTGTGACAGCAGTGCGTGACTGCTGATCTAAGCCTTTCCATTTCATAACTCACATTGACAAAAATTAATCTCGATGAGATCATTCTCCAAAAATATTTTCCCTACATTTTACCACAAACAATACAATGGCTTGATGATGCGTAGCAAATTAAATTAAATACAAATTAATAGTGTTTACTACACTAAAACAAGACTGCGTTGAAATTTGAAGAACTGAAGACAAAATGCGGTGATTTTTTTGACAAGTTAGCCTATTCTACCTACCCAAATAAAATGCTGTAAGTCCAAAACCTGTTTTACTTTACATGCCTCTAGATATAGCAAGAAGAATATGGATACATTATGGATGCATTTGTGGCTTGAATTTGGCTTAACTATACGAGATAATTGGATTTTGAGAGATTTTTTCGGGCAACAACATTACAAAAAAACCTCCCGACAAGAAGATGATACCTTAGATGGGATTTATCAGGATATGGCTTATTACTTCATTAAATCAAACTTTCATAAGATTCCGATACAATAACCCCATATCACCGTATTCCATCTCTCAAGTTGATGTTGACTTTTCACAAAATCTTTTTCATGAGCTCAGAGAACCGATAGCATCTGCATTCTTTCCTGAATGCACAATCCCGCACCTTCATGTCATGTAATGTTCTTTCGTTGCATTTTTTGCTGGTTCATTTCATTCATTCTGACTTACAACTTACAATCCCTCCCCATTACATATTCCATTTCTTCTCATAATGTAATCTCGTCAGGCTAATCTGAAAATATTGCCAAAATG
This sequence comes from Orchesella cincta, assembly GCA_001718145.1. NCBI lineage: Eukaryota > Metazoa > Arthropoda > Collembola > Entomobryomorpha > Orchesellidae > Orchesella > Orchesella cincta. The sequence continues at coordinate 15,571 of LJIJ01000132.1, forward strand.
GACATGAACATGGACCTGCCTGTCTCTACTGCACGATGAACCTGTGGGTTCATTTCATTCCATCGTAAATCCCAATAAGCCCAAATGGTTTATGAAAAATACACTCCTCATTTATCAACTAAAGTCAGTGAACTGAACAAAATAACTATACATTTACCCTCTTTACTTCTCAAGATGCATATATTATTATAAAAGATATGGGAAAGTTCTTTTACCTTCATTTGAGCTTCAGCAGCGAACCCGGATTTTGTTGCTCTTGTAGATGCCATTGTATAAATTAGGTGGGTAGAATACTACTGGTAAAATTAAAACCTGGAAAATAAATGGAATCAGAAATATTTTAAATTATTTAGAAAAGTACCATACGTGAGTAATATTATTACTGTGCGGCGTATGAACAAATATTGCGGTTTTGAGTTTCTCAGCGAGAACATTTTTATCTATTCATAATATTGTAGCAGGCAGAGGCACACAGGAAGGCATATGCTGATATGAATGCAAAACTAAGGATTTAACCATACAAAAACAAGAATGACTACATGCTGAGCTAATTGCTATAGCTGGAAAAGGAATGCAGCATGTGGTTACAACAACGAGCAAATCGGATAATGAAATACCACATTCAGCCATTTCATTCTGTTCCCATAATTCACACGTGAAAAACGTGTAACATGCATGAACTTTCGGAAAGCATGCATGTATTTATGATACAGATACTGAGTCTATTATTGTTATCACGTTATCACTTTTACTTTTAGGCCTACCCAAATTGCTTGGAACTAATTCACTTTTATGTGAACGTGAACCAAATTCTATAGCCCGTTCTGCTACACCGGCCACAGACACCAGCAGGAGCATAAAATATCTCGCGAAAAATCACATGAAAAATGAAATACCCACCTGTGTGTAAAATAGAGTTGTGGAGGATAACTAAAATATCGCGATAGGCACTCTTTCAAAAGTACAAAACTGACTTTTTAAACACAATAAGAGAAAATGTGTAGTATGTGAAAGTTGTAGCGAGGTCCGATGTTGTTTGATGTTGTCAGCAAAGTGTCCAAGTGATGACTGTCACGAAATACTCCAGCTAGGGCTAAACTTGAATTTACTCTTACAATCAGCAGAGGTTGAAAGAATACAAATGCTTTGAGCTCTGTATAAAAATATGGTTAACTACATCACATCTATACCCAATGCCTGGCATAAGTGAATGAGCGAGCATAAAGAGCAGTTGAAATGAATAGAATGACGATGATGATGTCATGCTCGTATATATATGAGTACTTTACTAAAAGCACATTAGTAATACTCTCTGAAAAGAATAGAGTCTGATAACAAGCGTGTAAGTGTGTTTAGCGAAAGCAATCCGTATTCTGCATAATGGACTTCTGCGGACCATTGCAATGTCATCCTCAAGTCGAATGAAAGTGAGAGAACTTTTTAATGCATTTATCTTTTACCTTTTTGCCACAAACTATATATGGCTAACTTGAAAAGAACTCTTGCTTCCAATCCATATAAATGCGTTTTTACTATATGAGACTATTATATATACTATTGGAATGGTTCATGGTTGGCAAAACGAAACAATTCCGTTTGTATATACAAAATGCAAACTCAGTTTGTCCTCTAAATCCACTGATAATGATGATGATATAGCGTTTTTCATGTATAGTAAAGGACAAATGTATGCGACAGTCGGTTATCAGCACTTATAAATTAAAATATGCTAAGCTAAACCTGCATACAAGAGAATAGGGTTGACAAGGAAGAACGTATATAAAGAGTTGGGGACAAGAAGTACCCAAATTTTGTTGTTGAATATTGCAAAATGCACACACATTTTTATCTTGTTCTCTCGCTCCTTTCCCAGTCGCCATGTGTAGTTAGTACATAGTTTAGCTGATTAGAGGAAGACGAGAATGAGAGGTCAAAACAAACTGCTAGATAATTTTGTTTTGAATATTGTTCAAATTGAAGGCTTTATTAAAATGCAACGGAAAGGGCTGCTGAAACAGAGCCACTCTTTTCATGTCTACGAGCAAAATCAGGTTAAACATCAGGCATTGCACATTCTGCATACATACTTGGGCATCTACAGTAGTGACACCACAGGCATTACATCATTTTTAGTATTGGCATTTGAGGCCTGATTGATATGATAATGACAAAAATGGCAAGTCATATTGCAATGTGCATACTTAATAATAAAATCAAAATATCAGCACAGATGGAAAGACAAATATATAAGCAATATAACCGATGATATCACTTTTAGGTTAGGTCACTCTTGGTCTAAAGATGATAGGATGGAATGAGAGCATGCCAACCGGGAAATAATGGAATGTGTATCATTTTTTGTTAGTTTGACTCTGCCTTAGTTTTTATATTGATTGATTCAAAGTAAATAAATAAATAATATATTATGTATTTACTTATATTTCCATCATATCGTCAGAAGCATGATTTAAATTTTCTTCTCGTCCAAACGCCGTATTATGCACTGTCGTAAAGTTCACTGTCCCATTCTGACATCCGGGACCGAAATAATCTTGATCAGAAGTAACTACGTGATACATTTTCAAGCTATATTTTCTTTTGCAAATCGAATTCAAGCCTACCTTCCGAACATGAAACAACTATATACTTGCTGAATGCAGAACAGCAGCAACATTCTTATTTGCGCAGTGAAAAGAAAGATTCATATGACAAACTAACTGAAAACTGTCATTTGAAGTTCAGTAATTCTAACTTACTGCAGATCCTGCACTCTGTTTCTCTACCGTTTCCAGAGACGGTTGTATTTACCTGAAAGCAGGAAACCGCTCAAGAACTCAAAATGAAGAGCACGAAGCAATTGTACATTGAATTGTTTATAGATAACTTTTTGATGACAAAGACAAAGGCATTTACTTACGCACATGGGTTTACTTTAATATTATATAGCTCATTAGCAGGTGCTTTCAACAAAATTCGAAGTAGTAGACCTAATACTTCGCCTCTGGACGACACCACATTCCGCCTGAATGAATTAATGTCGTTGCGTCAACTTCCAAAGGGGCCAAAACTGCAGCAACTACTGAGATTGTTTAGAGGAGAGTCTACATCAAATATTCACCATCAAATGAGCGATTTTGTATGGATAGACATCACCAAATTTTTCTCAATATTGAATGTTATTACAATTAATGGTAATGATGAAATGCATAAACTTTATCTTTTGGGGTGTTTTGGGATGAAAAGATTAAAAGTGAAACTAGGTCGGACGAAGTGCAGTTTCTTCGAATGTATGGCGAGGAGTTTGAAGTAGTTAATAAATCCACCTTACAAAAGATCGTGTACTCTTGTGTAAGAAACAAATTAAGTAGATAATATAGATGAAGCACATCTCAAATAGTATTTAAATTTAATTTAATTCTCCAAATTTAGAAAAAGACGGCTGGTATGCCAGAAGCCATATACAAGAGACTTCCGGTTTTGCTCGAAAAGACTGCCACAGCATCTTGGAAAGGGATACTACGGGAGCAACCAGAATATCTGATCATTATCCCTGTTACCGTCACCGCAAGTACCTCGTTCTTTATCATAGGGACTGCTGTAATAGCTTACTACAGCCCAATGTCTCAAGTGATGGAGGAGGAGACCACTTGGAACCTTTTGTTGGACTATTTGCAGTATACATAATTATACGCTGATATATCATATAAACATGCTGTTTATTGTCGAGGTTTAGTTTATTTTCTAAATGCTCAGGCTGACTGTTCCACTGCTTATCAACACTGCTCGGTACGAAGAGTCCGAGGAAAAGTGCCAGCGCTTGATTACTGCTTTGGAGGCGTTGAGCAGGGCTGAAAGAGATATTCGTAATGCATTCCATCCAATTACTGGTATTTTAAATGGTTACAACTAAAAAATATAAACTGTTTGCCATTTGCAGATGATATTGGCAACTGCATACGAACAATGGCGTTAGAAATATCAAGCTTTCTCTCATGTGAGTTTGTTCAAGTCTTGGTTCTGCAGCAGGAAATTATTGAAGACAAGAAATTGCATAAATATTGTCATTTTGGAACTCCACAATTTAACAATGACAAGTGTCCTAATCCAATGGTAAAGTTTATTTTGCTATTCTTATTGAAAACGATTACATTAAAAATGTGTCACGAAACTTGTGTGGAACTCTCAATTTAGTTGATATTGGTATATAACTTAGATACATCAAAATGAGGATGTAAAAATCACAACCGATTCATGTGTGGGGTACACAGCTTTGCAAGGCAAGCCTGTGCGTGTCAACAGCCCAGCAGAGCTAGCTAATTATGGGATACATTCTAAAGTCATTCATTCCGTTGGAGGCTGTATTGTAAAGCAAGTGTCGATTTCTCTTTCTACTAATACATTCACAAAGTTGACGATTCAAATTATTCTAAAAACAAAACTATTCTATTTACAGCAACATACTTTGTATCCCAATATCTGAGCATTCGGGTGAAGCTCCCTTAATTCTGGAGCTCTCACAGAAGCAGGGAGGTTTTAGTTATCATGATGAAGAGCAAATCCAACTTTTTGCTAAGCGTGCAGCGGCCATCCTGTCCTCTGCGATTCTTTTGGACTACAAGAAGAAAGCAATTCGAAGACATGGGATAAGAAACGAAGTGCTGGCAAACATTGGGGAAGTGAGCTTTTTCAAAGTGAAGCAGCTTCTCGACTTGAAGTTTCAGTATTCATCCTCCTTTCGAAAGAAACTCGAAGATTTCCGATTTTCTATGAGAATCTTCCCAGATCATCAAAGTCCGGGGGTTATCCTCTACTTATTTATGGACCTTGGGTTTGTCAATCGGTGGCAAATGAGAAAGTCCACGTTGATTCGGTATTTCAAGAAAGCTTTTACAGCACAATAAAATTAAATTGTTATAGGACCCTAAAACCCTAAAAAGAGTTATTTGCTTCGTTTTAGGTTTATTTTGAGCATACAACAGGGTTATCGTGACATTCCTGTAAGATATCAGTTGTTCTGTTTACCAACTTTATAAATTTTCATATTAATTTATTATATATTTAATCTGCCCACATGCGACATCAGTACCACAACTGGAAGGTATAACAATAAAAAACAGTATTATAATTTAATTCAATTTAAACCTTTTAGTATACACACAATTAGTAAAAGTATAACGTAATCCTTTTACAAAGCACGCCTGCTGTGTCTCTCACTTTGCCTATCTACTGCTCAAAAAGTTGGATCTGGTTAAATTGGGATACATTACGTAAGTAATTCAATTGAATTCAGAATTTCATGCCAAATCAACGTTTATGCGGGCTTTCTTACTGAATGTAGAGATTTGGAGGCATTGACTCTGGTTATATCCTGCATGGCCCATGACATTGACCATCGTGGACGAAACAACCATTTTAATTTGTGCACTAAATCCGAACTGTACCATTTGTACAAACAGGAAGACTCCATAATGGAGGTCAGAAATAGCATTCTTAATGACTGTTTCAGAGCTACTGGATCTCAACGTGTATGTGTAATCTTTTTTTTAATTTCAGAGGCATCACATTTCAGTAGCCCTGAGCGTTCTGAATACTGAAGACTGTAACATTATAACTGCACTTAATGACGATGAGTACAGAGAATTTCTAGATCTTATCCAGTGGAATATTTTGGGTGAGTAAATGATTGATTTCTGAGGTTGTCTAGTATCAAGAACATAATTCCATTACATACATATAACTGTTTATAGCAACTGATCTTGCCAAGTATATGCAAAACAGAAATGAATATTTTTTCACTCTCACCCACTTTGATCCTTCGGAGAAAATACACCGAAGACATCTTTCTGCAGTCATAATGACAACTTCGGATTTATGTGACAATATCAAATCATGGGATACCAATTTACCATGCGTTGTATGGGCAAAATTAATAACTGTTTTTGACTGATCAATCAAAAATATAGGTCTCAAATATGTGTTTTGTTTCAGAAAAGCATATTCCATGAGTTTTTTGCTCAGGGGGATGATGAGATTGCATTAGGACTGAAACCTGTAAGAAGCACAATATTTAACGTTAATATTACCAACAAATTAAAATAAATATATGTTCCTTTCCAAACAAGATGCCGATGATGGACAGACGAGTAGCGTACATTCCACAAATTGAAATAACATTTCTGAACAACATTGTCCGACCTTCATATCAGTAAATCTAATCAAGCATAAAATTCTTCAGCATTACATATTTTTTTTTTTACAAAAAATCAATTAATGCACTTAAAATAATACCTTCCACCTTCTAAGGGCTTTGGCTGACTTGCTTCCCCAAACAAAGGTCTGTTTGCAAACTTTGGATTATTTTGAAGACCTTTGGCTCGTTTCCACTGCTATTTTCGATGAGAATGCTGATTTCGACGACTGTCTGTTGGTCCTCGATCTTAAGGACATGAAGGAGGAAAACCTGAAGCGTCGATCAGCACCCCAACTGCAAAATATTTTGGTGGAGCATGGAATCCCCGTTTTGTCCATAGCTCAAATCGGGTTTAAGCCACAAGTAGCCAGCCAGCTTTCAATACATTCCGTCAAACCCACAAAGCCTTCAGCTTCCGTAGCTTCAGATAAAAAGTCTCACTCTCAACGAAGAAGGAGCTCGAATTACTTAAATCCTCCAAGAATGGTGTCATCGCAGGATAGAATCTCTTGCAGTGATTGTACCAAAAACTGGCTTTGCTGTTATGTCTGCAGGCTCCGAGGTCTGATGGCAGCTCGAGCTGTAAGGAAACTCCGGCTGGAAGAAGAATACTTGGACAATAGAGTAAATCAATACGAGCGACGACGAAGTATTGACAGCGGCACCCCAGTCGCTAGGAAGGACACCGCAATATACTAAAATTTGATTCAATTGTAAAAATTTCTTTGGGGGTTATATGAGATAAAAATAAGAATTATGAATGGAGCAGAACAATTGTTTAGTAGATGACTGGAAAGACACAAGTTTAATATTAAATGCGTTAAAAATGAAAGTCGGAAGTTGTTCGGGGTATGTTTAGCCTTGATATTATTATTATAATACCACTTACACGCAGAGTGCCAGAAGAAAATCAAACCAAGATCAATCAGTTTAAAAAAACCTATATTTCCTTCCACAAGTTCCATTGTTCAATCTAGATAAAAACACTTGATTGTAATAGCTGATGAGCAACAAACTAGCTATTTTGTAGTCTATTATCATCACCGTAAAGATCAAGGAACAGTCCAATTTCCCACTGAGGCACTCTAATAATCACATTATCATATGATTGTTACAAACACAATATAAATCTTATGTGATGACGACAATGCCTCATTATCATCATCATCATCATGAAACCGTTGCAGAAGACGAAAAAATATGATGATGTTATGAGTAATGTGAGATGTTGCAAGTAAGGTGTAATCAAAACAAGGCCAAAACTGCCATTGGGCATTCAACCGGCCACGCCACAAACTCAACCTTCAGACTCCAAAATAAAAATATATGGAAAATGAAATTGTCATCAACTCCAACGACCTTCTCAGCCATTATAATTGCATGGATTTAGCTCAATATAAATGCTACCAATAGTGTCGATGAAGATGATGTGATTGTTAAACCGTATTTGTATACAAAAATGACATCACGGTGGGACAAGTGTTGCCTCATTCACAAAATTCACCTTCAAAAATGTAACATGCTATGCATGGTATGGATTTTTCCAAACAATTGATTGCAACGGGGCAGCCCTCCGACAATGTTTATAATGTGAATGCAAATCTGCAATTGTTTGCCAAAATCAGACTAATCAATCTTTGCATCGGTCCTGTTGTGTCTCCAATAAGTTGACAGTTTGTAGGTCATGTATAAAACTAGGCTATGACATAATGTATCCTGTGTCTGTCACAAACGACGGCTGTTTCTCTAATTGGATTAGACTATTGGTCAATTGTCGATTTACAAGCGTGTCGTAATGTGCTTCAGTTTATCTTATCGGTGTTATGCCTTCTGTCAAGACTCAATGGTAATCGCCACCCTGTAGCAGATAAGCATGTGTTTTAAGAGAAAAGTTAGAAATTCAACTTATTAAAAGTTTTTACAAAATTTCCATTACTTGGACTTGGTAAATCAAGGATAGATAAAGTTTGATCTTCATGAAAATTCTTGAAAAAACATTGGTTGTATGCAATTTTGAGATTGTTTTACAAGCAAGGTGTCCAACAAGCAAACTTATATGTTGGTGAGATATTCAACGCATGAAACAAAGCATAAAGCGTAATTTTTACAGATGAAATATTGCTCCCAACGAAAATAATAATAATCTATTCATATTTTTGCAATAATTCAAGATTTTTAGATGTGTGATCATAATCAGTCACTTGTGAACTTCAGATTCGTATTACATACACATTATCTATTTCACTTTTTTGCTTTGATATTCATTCAGAGTCCGCTCTGCCTCGCCTTGTCGAGCAATTTGAGTTGTTGATGTCAACAACGCGCTTACATCTTGACAATGACAATAATAACGATAATCATTGTAATTCCATGTTGCAGGCATCACTTCAACCCAAAATGTAAAATGCAAGTGTCATGTCGCTCATACATCATATTTATCCAAGTCAGGTCAGGTTACGCTACTAAATTGACATTATGAGAAGGTAATGAATCCAATTCACTAATTTTATGCAGACACACACCAAAATATTGCTCTATACAACTTTTTATAATTCTCTTTTGATATAATTTAAATCAGAACGACATTGGAATTGGATTGAGGAATATGCAAATCAAGTTATCTGTTAAAACAAATAATGCAACGCAACAATGACGTGAAATGAAAATACAAACAGGTAGCGTAACATAGCGTAGTCCCACAATAAAATTTTTTGATTGAATTTGATTGATCGCAATCGGCAAGCAAGATTGCACCAGAGCAAACCGCTCTCATAAAATGAATGGAATTCAAATCAGGACCCTTTGCTTTTCTCATTCTTTTCTGGATACCTATTTTTATGGATAAACAAATAATGATAAGCGCAAATTGATCTTGATAATGCAATCCTCCCTTCGAATTTCACACAATGTCTTCCTATACATGCGTTTGTGCACCTGTGTGTCGGCAAACAAAAAGGCGGAGTAGGTATTTGAATAAAATATGTAGCGTGTGTTATCCGATGCTGCTGTTTTGCTATTCTGTGGTGGCCACCGTTTAAAAAGTTGATATTTGTGGGGAGAATTGTGGCCCATTGATTCAAAATCAACTTGACCGTGCCATACCCTACTACGAACCACTTGTTCATTAATCTTATCATTATAATTAGGCACCTGCTTGTCTTCTTTCTGTCGACGTGATAATGTCTTTCTAATGGCGTTTTTTGGTGTGGTGTGATCCCTATCGGCACTCACTGAACTGAAGCAGTCTTGATCTATTTCAATTTTTTATGTAATGATCTTTGTTCGATGTAATAAATCTCGCATCCGCTGATTTGGGTTTGCCCTCCTCCTTCTCGCTACCCAAAACTGTCCTCGTCTCCTGATTAAAACTTTATAGTAGAATTCCATATGCTACACCACACGTAGCTATGCGTTTTCATTATAGCACCACTTGAGAAGCTTCACATGTCCATGTCTTGTCACTAAAAATTACAGTGTTTGGGTTGTCTAAACATAACAGGGAAAAAGACGTGAGAATAAGACGATGAGTAAACTGTAACATGCGTAGTAAAGATGATGATGAGGAAACCCAGGGTCCCCTTTCTTTTTATTATTATCTTTATCCAAGCGAATGAATGACGATGATGATGCTCATGCTGGCTCCTTCTCAATCAAAGATGCTCTGTGCAGATGCGATACTAAAGTAACGTTTGCTGAGCTATTGCAACTGATCCCACTTATTGGCATCATCCATGCTACAATGTGCTACCACCAAAACACGTACATTATATCAGGTTGCATCTTTCTTGCCTACAATACAATGTATGTATGAATCGTTTTAAATTCATTGTTGCTACAATTTTAGTTGAACAATTGATTCTTTACGATTTTCTCGCGTAATTCTAGCAGCCCATCCTTTGCCCCGTAATATGGAGCAGGTGTAGCCTTGGGTTTGCTATAAATACTAATAAGTCTCCACAATCGGTATCATTCAGTGCCTAGAATCACAAAGAAAAGCATCAGTTCTCTCATTGGAAAATTAATATTTGGAACAAAAACTAAAAAGGAATTTTATCAAGATGATGAAGGTAAAGAAATTTTGAAGATATTCTTCAAGCATTTTACTGGATATTTGAACGGATTTGAAGTAAGTGTTAATTATAATTATTATAATTTTTACAGATCGTGGCTCTCCTTGCATTAGTGGGTATAGCCCATTCGCAAGTATATACTCAATACGGAGCTCCAGCAGTCCGCTATGGAGCCCCAAGCTATGCTGTAGCCCCCCAAATTAGGTATGCCAGTGCCCCAGTCCAACAGGTCAGATATGCGACTCCAGTTCAGCAGACCTACGCCGTGGCACCCCAAGTACAAACTGTAGTACGTGCTCAACCTGTCTACCAACAACAAGTAGTCCGCGCCGTAGCCCAGCCTGTCTACCAACAACAAGTGGTCCGCGCCGTAGCCCAACCTGTCTACCAACAACAGGTCGCCGTCGCACAACCCGTTGTACGTTATGCACAGGCAGCTCCAGTTGCAGTCCAAGCAGTCCATGCTCCAGTTGCTGCTGTCCAAGGTAAGTCTCAGAGTACCCCGAGGAGTGGAGTAGAGTTCCTCATTTAATATCAAATTTAATTTAATTACAGCCGTCCGTGCTGAGCCCTTCGACCCCCATCCACAATACTCTTATGGATACTCTGTCAGTGATTCTTTGACTGGAGATCAAAAGTCTGCATCTGAGAGCAGAGACGGAGATGTTGTTAAGGGACAATACTCTCTTGTTGAGCCTGATGGTGCCATCAGAACTGTGACCTATACTGCTGACAGTATCAATGGATTCAACGCCATTGTTGACCGCACTGCACCAACCGTGAGACAAGTTGCCGTTGCAGCTCCAGTACAACAAGTTGTTCGCGCTGTACAGCCCGTTCAACAAGTATCCCGCTGTTCAACCCGTTCAACAAGTTATCCGCGCAGTTCAGCAACCCGTCTATCAACAGGTCGCTGTCCAGCAGCCAATTTATCAGCAACAGGTCGCTGTTGCCCACCCGTCGTCAGATATGCACAAGCTGCCCCTGTTCACGCAGTTCATGCAGTTCAGGCATCTCCAATTTCCTACGCTTCTTCTCCAATTTCGTACGCTTCTCCAGCAGTTTCTTACGGAGCTCCAGCCTACGCTACCGCTGGGCTCGCTCACTATTAAAATCGCACCGTGCGAAATTAAAGCCCTTGATTTCTCTGTTCTTATCAACTCCATTGTGCCATAACACAGTTTCAGGTTTTATATAACTTCACGTAGGAATGGATTAAGTTTCAGTTTCTTACCCTTTCCTATGCCAAATTGTTGTTTTTATCCTTCTACAACCTAGGAACCTCTTTTTCACACTGTTACGTTTATTAATATCTGTGATCACTTTTAAATCTTTTAAAACTGGTAGATTAGCAGTATAAGCAGAAGTCGCAGCCGCCGCAAAGTATTTAGTTAAGTCCGGAAAGAAGAATTGTATTAGTTGCTCAATTGTTTCCCACGAGCTTATTATTCCTTGTTATTTTACGACAAAAAATTGTTCTTTGTACCTTCTTTAATTTGTTGACATCTTTGTTATGTACGCTCGTGTTCAATTCTCTCTGTTTTGTCTGTTGAGAGTCTTTTACTTCAAGTTCAAGTGTTTAACATGCACCTATATTATGAATGCTTAATAAAACTATTTTTCTAGTTCACAAAATATTATGCTACACATTCGTTTTCATATAAACCTTTCCCTTTTAAAAAAATCAAACATTACGCAACAAAATGGCATCACCGCTATAAAAAACCAATTTAAACTTTAATAACAGTCATAATAATCATATCAATCTTAATCGTATTTGAGTTTAAGAACGCGATCTCATCTTCATATGTCTCCTTGTTTCGCACTTCCAAAAGAGAAAGGACACGATTATAATGATCTTGTTCATTTGTATGCAAAGAAGCAAACAAATTAATGAGGAAAGATAAGGCGTAATACACAAAATGGTTGCAATCACGTATTGTTTTAGATTGTGTTTTTGATTTGAAAGCAATTAATAGATTGGTGATGCTGATAATTTTATATCGTTAAAAAGCATCACACTCTAACTATTTTAAATGAGACCTAGTATCAATTGCATAATTAGTTAGGAGTGTTCGAAACAAGCCGACATTAGTGTCGTGGCCAACTACCAAAATAGTAAATTATTATGTGCAATCGTCTGCAGTTTTTCTAACAACTGCTCTTGAATCGTCAATAAAAAGTTGACCACCAAACACACGACGCATAATATTTGTAGTTCATTCACTTTTTTTCTTTAAATTTTTGTAGAAAGACAACTGCAAATATGCATTTATATGCATCTGATGATGCATTTTTATAAAACAAGAGTAAATGAAATTCACTTTTTAATGCTCATCGTTAGTAGTAGCATCAAAGCTCTTATTCGTATGTCATAATAATTCTTTGTTGTGCTATGGCATTTGGCATCGCATCACACACATGCCTGATCTGATATAAACCAGTTTATTAGCATTTGATGACCATAACCTGTAATTATGAGTTTGTCATTTGCAAGTGTGAATCGAGTTAAGATGAGGCAAGAGGATGAATGGATGACTCTTGTAGACTTGTAGATCAGTTCATTTTTTTGGCTACCGATCTGATTACTTATTTTTCAGTGTTACGTAATTATCATTTTGCCACTCGGCTCGAGCTCTGCTACCAGTTTTTGTCTTGAATAATGTTCTTTTTCAAGAGCTTTTCATTATTAAATTATGATGATGATTGATGACTCCTCAAAATTTAACAAGTTTGTATCCTAAAATTCATTGATCTATATTATATTAGGAGTGAACGTTTTTTGAAATTGAACGAATCGTTATGATTGTTGAATTTTGGTAAGCAACGATTTTGTCATGTCATAATGGTAGTGGGAAGGGTAGGGCCCTATGTGCAATAATTTAATCGGTCAGGTGGACGTGGATGTAAACACACGTGCAACGTTTTGGGTCAAGTGGAATGCCCCACGCCTGACTGATAGCTTAGTTTTTTAATCAATCCCACTCATTTGAGAATAGATTTGCTGCTATTGTCAATAATTGTCACAATAAATCGTGTCCTCTGACATTTGCATAATAAAGATCAAGTGATCCAGATCAAGATCAGTGATTGATGAAAAGGGACAATACAATAAAAGGTTCATTGAAATATCACATAGTTTATTTATAAAATCTACCCCAATATCTTCTCCATATTTTACATACATAGTGTTGTTATAATATTAATATTAAGTATTACTTTTTGTTTGATTTGATGTTCTGTGTGTGTGTTGTATACATTATTATTATAATGGTAGGTAGTATTACATAATTACGTTTATACAGCCTAATCTTATATAGTTTAGAAAGTATACGGTATAATAATTAATGTACAGCTTATTCTTTCAGATTGAATGTATGAATTTTTTTTGAGAAAACAAAAGTTTTTTAATTTAGATTTATTTATATGTACATAATTCATTAACAAGACATTTTATACAATAACACTCTGCATATATTTACATAGCTGCATTTATCTTCGTATCTACTTTTTGGTTTGAAATTTTTAACAGTTTTTTATATGGGGAGATTTTTAAATCAACAAATTATCATGGTTGTATTGCAATGAGCTTCGATAGTTTCGAATTCGATCCAGATCAAGCCGTTTGCAATATTAGTTGCCTTGCTTCTTATCTCTATACACTTTTAGGATTACTTATTAGAAACGTCCAGTTTATAGTTGTTATTAAGTCAAAGTTATTCTAGAATCATTCCAGGGATTACATACACTTCCCGACATTCCATTCCTATCTCCTAGTCAAATTTTAGTTAAAGTTCAAATGCTAATTGTACAGTAATTTTTATCTGAATACAAAATGCTCTTAAAAATTTTGCAATCTTAGTTTACAGACTTTACCATTTCCGTATCCATTCAAGACTCGAATGAGCATTATCTGTACGTAAGTATATGTATGCACAAAAGTGTGTTTAAACGTTTCAAACCGAGAATAATATGGTGTACATTTTCTAAGCTTATCCTTTCTATACATTATGCTTTATAGTAGTTCCAATCTCGAAATGCTAACAAAAACAGTTAACACTAGTTAACAAATGGCAACAATTTATTATTCCATTCATATAAAACCTTATATGGATTATCCTACACTCCAGCTGCATTGTGCATTTGAAATGCAACCTGTTTCAATAGTAATTCGATGTTAATTTTGTTTTAAAAAAGCTATATGTGTGTTCTGGCATTACTCAAATAATTAATAATTTCATTTCGATCCCAACCCGTCATTCATTCTTTTAAAATACGAGTATTCCACGTTACACAAAGAAAAGCAAATCACTCCCAGTCTGTGACACTTGTTACAGTCAATAATGATACACTTTTATTGATGTATCAAATCAATCTTTCAAAATCATGCAGATTTGTTTGGAATCAGTCATTAAGTAAAATCAGAAAAGTAATGCCAAATAGTTTCAGAGCCCAGCCCTTTAAAACCTGCACAGATAAGGTTGGCAAACAAAGGCTGATGATGAAGACATGACCATGAATGAATACTTGCACTGTTTCTGTCTTCATATCCCATCATTTTATTAGACAGTCGGTGCGGTGTTGCTAATAACAAGACTAATCTGTTCGTATGCGCTTGCTACACATTTTATTCGAAATAATTGAAATCTCACTAACTGACGACTCAACTTGTTCAATCTCGAGCTGCACCACTGCAGTTATCTCATAGGAACCTACTATTTTATTCCTCAAAGTTGATTTTGATTGATTGATTGTTTACATCTCTACTATTGCCTTCTTTGTTGCTCTATAACTGTCAAGCATTGTTGTTTGTTGTTGCAAATAATTTAATATTATTATACACACTCTTACTAAAATGATTCATTTTCACTATCATCTGCCACATGAGGAAAAACAGGTGCTGTTGCAACAAGGAACTATTTTTGGCTACAATTGAACCTATTGAAAAGCAAACCAGTCTACTAATTACATTTAGCAAAGTGAATTTCATTTTTATCAATTTCTCCATTTTAAAACGGATCCAGACTTTTTGTTACGCCCTGCACCAAACTACTTCCATAACGTAAAAGCTACTTTTGGGACCATTCTGTTCCCTTATTATGCATGCGTGTGAGATACTTTTTGGCACAAATCATTGCATATCGCTGAAATATCGGTGAGAAAAGTTATAACTGATTGTAAACGTTGAGATTTTGCTTTGTTAATGAGTTTCATCCTTACCTACATGTGGGAATTTTTATTAATGTAATGTTAAAATCGATGCTGACTATATACAATTACAAGGTGTTATTTTCTTATCCATTTCCTGTCCGTCAAATCATTTAGCACCTTTACATATTATTGAGTATTTCATATATGGTTTGCTTTTTGCATGCAATATGCCATGTAATCCTTGCTTTTCTAAATGAATAATATCATGTACATCTTATAGTTTTGACACAAAGTTAGCAATAATATTATTGTTCGTAAAACCTAATTTTAAAAAGTTTGCTTGCCCATGCAGATTGTACAGAAGCACATATTTTTTCCATTGCAGCCGTAGAACCGTGGTTAGATTTCTTTTGTTAAAAATTTTCCTTAAACTTGCATAAAATAATTTTTGTTGTACATACCTCAAATGTTCATTTTAAACTTACATGTGTTCTGTTGCAAATTTTTTTTAGCTCTGATTAAACATCTGTTGTCCTCGTCCCTTAAAATCTATCTTTGAATTTATTTAGTATAAATTACTATATTATTATTATTTTATGTACAATATTACTGCCACTGCCCTACCACCCCACAATCAATAAATGAATGAAGAGGTGGTATACGTAAGTAAGTATAAATCAACTAATTGATACTTTATAGTTCCATAACGTTAAGTATACATTAGTAGGGTAAACATATTAATTACAAGCTTAGGCTTAATTAACTGACGATAACAACACCATTCAACACCACTGTAAAAACTAATAAGAGCTAATCAAATATATTATATGTAAGCTTTTCGCACACAACACAACCAAGATATTTATCTGTCTCCTCCATCCAGCTGAACCAGGAAGAAGTTGTAGTTGTAGTAGTATGCATCTGCTTCAGTTGACGACTGAATGGAGAAGATGAGAGTTGATTTAAGGATATATAGTTGACGATGACTGAAGATTGGGAACGGGAAAATATTCAATATCAAGTTTGGGGTGACTGGAGAATAATTTTGGAAATGGAAACCTAGTCGTTAATAATTATATCGGAATTATTGGAATTGGAACTTAGTGAGTTAGGAGAGGATAACTGTCAGGAAACATATTCTTGTGGGATTGGGCAGGGCAGTGGGTCCTATAGTCAAACACTATCCATGGCTGCAAACCGAGCCCCGGCGTTGTCACAGACGTGAATGGAGGTCGACGGAGCTGGAGACGACGACGACGACGACGCTTCCGCCGCTGACCCCATGCACACACGAGCACAATGAAAAAGAGGGAGATGGCCACTCCTACCACTATGGCAATTACTGTGTTGAAATCACCAAACTCGAGACCACCTGTTGTACATTTTCAGTTTTGGATAAAAATCCAATTAAATCCTCATACATTTTTCACTCAAAACATAAAAAAATTATTTGTTTTGTTAAAAATCCACATGATTTTATGGTTAAAAAGAATTGATTGATAGTCATTTTCGTATAAAAACAATTATTAATCTTACTCAAGTCAGTACTTTACAAACTTGTAAGAAAGGAAGCAATATTTCAAAACTGTTGTTAATTTATTAGGTTTCATCAGCTTTCAAAAACTCTTGTAAAATGGGCATGCAAACTGCTGCTGTTATTCATTATTATTATTATTTATTAAATTATCTGTTGGAAGTGCGGAGTTAAAACGAGATTTTTCAAAGCTTTATTAATAATAATAATGACCCAAAAGAAACAATGTGAAGCTGGAGTCAAGCGATCATTTTTCTGTGCAAAAAACATGCGGACATTTATAACGAAATGAAATCATAAAGTCAAAAGAAAAGTTTCAACAACCATATAATATCCTTCTTTGTTACCTGTGTATAAAATGTGTGAGCCATAGTCAAAGTCAATCACTAATAATAACGTCTCTGATATTATTATTATAGCTTTACTTACTTTTAGCTAGATAAATAACATCTACAAAACTGTGTACTTTTAATAATAATAATTATTATTTTACATGTTCATCATCAATTATTATCATCGCCCAAATCTAAGGTCTGCTCATAATAAACTGTCATCTAAACTAATGTGCTAAATTGACTAAACTCATCATGATGATGGCATCGCAATTTTACGTGTGCTTTTTTAGTGTTATTAAAAAACCAAGTTACGATCACTTACTTTTCAATA
Source organism: Orchesella cincta (assembly GCA_001718145.1). Taxonomy (NCBI): domain Eukaryota; kingdom Metazoa; phylum Arthropoda; class Collembola; order Entomobryomorpha; family Orchesellidae; genus Orchesella; species Orchesella cincta. The sequence continues at coordinate 33,182 of LJIJ01000132.1, forward strand.
AAATCTCTCAAAAGCTCGCTTGTAAAAATAGCTACAGCTAGTACCAGATAGCTATAGCTTAAGATAATACAATATGAACTGAAATTTTTTATTAAAATTCTGAAAAATTGCTTTTAGCATTTCAAACAAGTTGTTTGGTGCAAAAATACTAAAAGTGTACTTCCATCCAGATCTAACCATTTTTTCTTCCGACAAACTTTACTCACAACAACAAATATCGTGCAATAAAATAAAATCTTTCGCTCTGCTCAATATAAGTTATATAGAATTATATATGTTGTGCTAACATTTTCCTCTTTGTAAAAATGTTTTTTTTTGCAAAATATTTTAAATATAAATTTAGTATTTAGTTAGAGACTCTTACCACCATAATCTTGTGGATGACAAATTGTTTTAATTTTTTTGTGTGAGAGTTTCATTGAAGATGAGTGTAGGAAGATGAAGATGATGAGATGATGATGATGACGACATTGAAATATAGAAAAATTGGGAAAGCCACATTGATTCAACTTGTACGTTCACAAAATCTTGCTCTAGCTACGTTTTTTTCTTTACTTCCAAAGGAAATTCTGTCGGTTTTTTTGTTCAGCTGTCTCATGAAAGTGAAAGTTTTGAGTGCGTTAAAGATTGTGTCTAATAGATAGATAGATAGATATGATACTCACAACAACACAAGACAAATAAATGTGTACATTGTTTGTGTCGCAGATATTTTTTTACAGTACTTGATACATATTAAAGATGATCTCATATTGGAATATCCTAAAAAATGCAAAATATCGTGTGTTCTGTACATTCAATATCCTTTCTGTAAAAATAGCTTTTAGATATTCCCCAACACCTGTGCATCATATACTACTATAGTATGAACAAAATCATTATTGAATAAAAATATAGTGAAGGGAAATAGTAAAATGGAGTGATTGTTATAGTTGTGCAATGAAATATAAATTCTTCATGCATAATTATTATGATGTAATACAAAAAAGGGGGATATTTGCATAAGAATTAATCAAAATCCGTAAAAATATTTTTGGGTAATAGTTCAGCATGCAAAGTCAACTCGCTTTTTACAGGAAGGACACAAATACAACTGTCGCAAAATATACAGAGATTCGCATATTAACTAGTCGTACAACCAATTTAAAAAAGTTGATAACAAGAAGTAAGTATATAAATTTGAAGTAAATTAACACGGCAGAAGGGGGAGAGCTTGTACTGGTGAGAATCAATTTCGATATATACGGTAGTGGTGACGTGTTGCAAATAACTTTTTTTTTCGGCCAATCAATTTTTGGTGTACGAAACGGAAAAACAATCATTCATATTTCATTCATATAGTGTGGTGAAGTGAAGAAAGGTAGAAAAAATTTGGTCATTCAATTCAATTCATTTAGCTATACATATTTTCAGAGAACGAGCGAATGAACGAGAGGAAGATCAGTAAAAGACAGCTACAAGAAGTAGATGAGAAAAATGGAAACGCACCGTTACCTGTAAACACAAAAAATAGTCAAAAACACAACTTTTCTTGATTTTAAGTGAGCATGATTGTTTTTTAGCTGGAGTGAGATGACGCACGCACGCACGCATATTACATTTAAATATACACACAAGAATATATAATGATAATGACATATATACTATTGATATTGACTGTGATCTAAAGATGATAATAATGCTGCTGTGCAGAATATTATATATTATTATTATTCATTATTTTTGCTTGCAGTTCATTACTTAAATAGCCTTATTTATGCTTCTTTGCTGTTTATATATTTACATTGTACAATTATTATTTCAGATGTGATATTAAACGCAAAAGAAAGAAAGTCTTACACAGAATATATATTATATCTATTATAGACTTTGCTTTGAAAACATGAAATATCAAAAATCATATAGTAATTGCAAAATACAAAATACGAGTAAAAGCTAGTGAAAGACAAACAGTTTCCTATTTTTTGCTATTTCTTTTAATTTTTAATCACATTTCTGCCATAGCCGTATCGAACTGCTGCTTCCTCTGCCATTCTCATAATACCCATCAATACAGAATAGTGATCAAATGACAGAAATTTTTAAAGAAAGAACTAACTACAAAATCATTTCCGTTTTGGTATCAAAAATGAAGCTCTATAATATGTGAACACAGCCATAGGGTATATTATATACTTGCCTAATAAATTGACTCAATAGAGAAAGCGTGTGATATGCTGTGCAAATGTGCAATGCTATTTCATTTAAGGGTGCAAAGAAATACATGGCTTGATTGAGTAGTAGTGCTATAAAATGCGGTGCTTGTGAAATAGTTTATACGATTGTGCATCATTACAGAGAGTGACTTGCGGCAGTGCATAAATATTTGTTGGTGCTGACAAGTAATAGGATTGAAAAGTCAGAAAGAAGACTCACATTGGTCTTCATCAGACTGGTCTCCGATTCCTTCTATCGTGCCGCAATTGCTAGTACCATCACATTTCAACTCAGCTGGGATGCAGAAAAGTGATTTTTCACAACGAAAATACGAATGGTGACAACCGCCAGTGGTTCTTGGGACTTCTTGTACTTCCGTCCATACTGCACGAAACCCTGCTGCTCCTACTGCCTTGTCTGCTGTTATGAACCTGTAATAGTCAGTAGAATGCGGCGTTAAAAAAGAGTATGATAACGCTCTTTGCTTTGTCCAGGTTGGTTTTCATGCTTTTCTGGTGTCATATTGTTGGTCTTTGGCGTTCTTACGTGACACGCATGAGGTTTCTTGCGGACACGTATTGACTATTGTCTACATTTAACGACTCCCCACAAAGCTCCACGGGAACTCCATCAGGATCCACCCATATTCTCACTGCTGCGGCTGGACAACCTCGTCCTATATAGGTATAGCAGTAGGAATCAATACGAATTGTTTGCACGGTGTTGGCTTATGATCATGAACGCGCCGTGCTTACCAGTAGGCTCGCCTTCAATAGCAAAATTCTGAAAGTGGAGCATGACCCTGCTTCCAGGACGAACGGAAAGGTACCAGTTACAAGTGGCACTTCCTTCACCCTTTGATGGCCCATCGTATTTTTGTGGCCACTTTGGTGAAGTAAGCACCCCGCTTTGTGCCTGCGTTATATTTTGTCCACATTCTACAAAATCAAACAGTTTTACAATTTTATAGTAAACTGATGACAAAGAAACTGCATTGTGGCCTAATTGAATCTACAAATACCTCCAAAAATCGTTTTGGCAGTGAAGTAAATGTATCTGGCTTTAAAGCCACTGGAAACGCCTTCTGTATCAGTGTGCAAAATCACTTTGAGGGCTTGAGCTTTCTCACGTGATTCAATTGGTCCAGGAGCAGTTGAGCCACAGTAGCGACCTACTAAACGGTCCTCTGCGTCACTTATTACATTGTAGACTTCAACCCAGTCTTCTTCACATAAATCTCTGCAATATAAGATTTTATTGAGCAACTAAATCACTTACAAGCTGCAATTATTTAAACTTCTAAGGACTTTAAATTTATTTTACCCGTAAGCACCACGATCAGTGTAATTGAACTTATCCGATTTCATTTTGAAATTGTCAAAAACTATACGAACTTGCTCATTAGGTTGTTGGAAAAACATGTATGTGCAGTTAGTCATGGAAGGGTAGTTGGAAGGGAAACGGGGTGAATTGAACTCGCCTTTCATTCGGCTTGTGCTATAATATGTGAAATGGCAGGAGCCATCTGGAGCTGCTGTACCAGGTACACGGTATTCTGAAAATTATGGGAAACACAATATTATAAATCAGTCGGTAGGTCCCAGAAATCGGCAGTTGAGAATGACTTATCATTCATTATAAACAGTATAATAGGTTCCACTATTACCTGTTTCAAAAACGTATTTTGCTTTAAATCCCGATCCTACAGCTTCACCACTACTAAAAACGAGAACTAATCTCGGTCCATCCGAGACCACGTCATGAGGCACATCTTTTCCACAAAATTCGTAATCAGCTTTGTCATACGCTTGAATGACTTCTTGCCCTTTTAAATACACCTTTAGAAATCCATCTCCACACCTTTAAGGTAGTTGGGTGCAATAAATATACAAAAATGTACAAAGCTTCAGTAAAAGGATTATTGGCAATAAGTCATTGGTATATATATAGTTTTAGTTTCAAATATACTTTTTAGCTTCAGACTGGTTAGTCGTATCCTCCTCACTGTTGATATTGGTAATCACATCAAATTTCTCAAAAGACAATCGCACACGTTCCAAATCCTGTGGATCCTGAAGCCCATAAACGAAGTAGCGACAAACAATCTTGGGCACGTATGGAAAGGGATAATTGGGAGAATAAACGACACCATTCGACTGTCTCTTGCTCAGAATCCTTTGATCACATTCCGTACCCCGTATGTGGGTTCCCATGTTCTTCTCGATAAAGTCTGTATTAGAACAGCATCACAAAATGTATTTTTAGCCTTGCATTGTACAATTATTTCATTCATTTTTCACGTCAATCGCCACCTCTCCCGTCCCAATTACAGGGAAACCAAATTATACAAGACCTACAAAATAAAGTGCACAAATCAAAAACAAGCATTCCAGTATACCTATACTATGGAGCAGTCAACCAATTTACTTTTTGTAGACTCTTTCATTTGCACAATCAGGAAAACTTGAAAAAAGAGTGCATTATTATATATGTACAAAACGGAAACATGGAAAAGGTCATCAAAAGTAGTTCAGCATGAAGCATTTCACACATAAAAAAGTGTTTCACAATGACATGTACGTATCAAGAGAATGATTTGTGGGATATATTGAGTTTCCCATCTTTTTCTCGACTTTGTTTAGAGAGACCAATGTTGTACAGCGCGATCTTATGGGACAGGTGTCGCTTTTTATTTCGGATTACTTTTCCCCCGAAAAAATCGATAAGCTAGCAGAAAATATTGAGGGATAAAAAGAAGAGCCAAGAAAACTTTCCTCATCCCATTTCCGCCTCAAGTCTTTTGGAAAAAGTAAGTCTTATTTTGTAGATAAACTCCTTTTCTTTCTCTCAAACAAGCGAGTATGCGAGTGTGGTGTAGCTATATTCATTTTTTATTCGCTTGTTAGGGAAATATGTAGATTAAAATGGAGATGGTGGGTGTTTTAAAGGAGTAAGAATAAAAAACATATACATATATTGATTTGATATGATAATCCACCTGAAAATTGTGATGGATGAAGGGTAACAAAAACTTGTCAAATTCAATATAATATTTCCCAGTTTGCATTTATTATTATACTCAAATGATTTGTCTTCAAATTTCAGAATATATAATATGGGGAAACGACAAAGGAGACAATTATTTTGTTGAAAGGTTGTAGTAGTTTGATATTAAACTTTGTAAAACAACACCTGCACCTGTGTGCTTAATCTATAACTGGTTTTTCATTCATATTCAGTTCCTACTAATTTTCCGATGAAAAAATTGGCGAACACGAAGGAAAACTGAAAAAGGAGTAAGAATGCGATCGAGTATATATTCAAATTGAAAACAAGCAGAACGAGAGTTTCCTTTATATTTTTTCATTGCTATTTTCACTTTAGCGTTTCATTTTTAGACTCGACCCATCCTCGTTCTCTGACTAGAGGCAATCTCAGATAGTATCTCAAGAGCTTCACAAATGCCCATTGTTCATCTTTTCATTCCAAACTAATATTACACTGCGATCCTTTCCCGAATCAATGAAGCTGAAACAACGCGTTTAACTTTGCCCCTACCTTAAAACAAGTGTAATTTGCATTGACACGATTTTGAAGCAATCCGGCTTAAACTACAGGAATAGTGTAAACAATAGAAGAGTAGGTATTTGATATGAATATATGTGCTATAATCAAAATTAAATCAATATATGTTGAATTGAGCTTGTGCACGGTTGATCTATGATGACATAAGCAAAAAATCAGCATAAGCCAACTGAAGTCAAACTTTCCAGTCTCTCTTTCCACCGCCAAAGAAGAATCATCAAGGCATCAAAGGGAAAGATGCTTTGATTTCTTTTTTCCCTTTCTCTCTTCGTATTGACTCTGCTCACCATTATCCTCATCAAACTCAATTTGAGTTTTTGAGGAAAAACATATACATAAATTACACAAAGCTAAAAGCTCTTGTTGGACAAAAAGGTTTTCTCCATCCATCCAGATGGAAAAGAACTACACACAATGTCTATATAAGATTGGAGCCTCTACGGTTTACTCTACGCTCGACTCGGGTTAGCAAAAGAGATTGATCAAGATGTTTACCAAGTTTGACAAAGCTCTCAGAAAACTCCCAGACTCCTTTGAAGCCACGATTTTGTGACTCCGTGCTCCGATCCAGTGTTGTAAAAGTGACGAGCATGAGATGTGCACTGGAGAAAACGACCAAATTCCTTTGTTGCCCACAGTACGTTCCAATTAGCGGAGCTGATGGATCCATCCCATCGAATACTTTCACTTCGTCAAAGGGACAGCTGCACACATGGAAAAACATATATTTCAGTTCAGTCAACATATAAAAAAGTTTTTCATCCCATCTCTTGTATATACATACATAAAAGAAAGGTGCTGCTACTTGTAACAAAAATTAGAAAAACGTGAATGTATTTGACAAGTGTTATTACACACGAACTTGCATGTAATTTTATGCATCTTCATATTACCCTGTAAATAGAATTTTATCTGGCCTGATAAAAAAAAATGCTGCAAAACCTTTTTTTTTATATAACAAAGCTAAATAAAAAGGTTAGATTGCATTCGCTCAAGATGGCTATCTACATAGTAGATGAGTGTAGTCTTATATATTCCCGTGCGCATCCTTTTCAAAAGCACCACCTTGTTAAATTCTTAATTTGGCATAACCACATTTTACATTCGTTTCGTATACATACATATTCAATGTTGATTCTATTTTAGCATTGACAATTGAAGAGGCACGTGCTTGTTAACGCTCATGTAGAGTCTGATGTTGATATAAGAAAGTGTTTCGGCTTCTCATGCAGTTTTCTACTTGAATATCATTAAGGAATGATGATGAGAGCATTTGGGAGGAAATTTGCACATTGTATAAAATGGTGAAGCTGGAGATGAGATAACCTCAAACGAAAAAGATGCTGATATGAAGTTACAAAGTTGTGTGAAGTGAAAGGCTGTTTACTTACTGAGCTCCTCCATAGAAAACATCAAAGTCCCTAAATTCCAAGCGGATCCGTTGTCCATCAATTCCAACGAATTTGTAGGAGCAAGATAGGTTTTTAGGGTAAACGCCGGGGTATGTAGGGGAAATCAAGTCCCCTCTTCTTTTTGATGCTCCGAGAATAGTATAGCTGCATAGTGTTCGTGGAACAGGTGTACCAATTTGGTATGGACCTGGAAGGGAAAAGCAGTCGATGAGGAAAAACTCATTACGATTTTTACTACCAAGATGCTTTTTTTAACTAAAAAGTTACTGTCTGGGATGAATGCATATGTTCCCCTGAAAATGGTTTCATCCGTTGAGTTCTTATCAGAGTAGAATCCGATCGCAATGCCCCCATACAAGGAGATCCGTCTCCGAGGTGGGATTTTACCACAGTAGCGACCACTAAAAGGCGTTGTCACTAGATCAGTTGGGTCTGTGCCTTCGGTCTCCGTCCAAATGTCAACCCACTCGTGGACACATCTGTAGAAATGGGTTCAAACCAATGAAATAGAGAAAGTCAAGTATAACACAGACAAGACCAAACCATGGATGGAATGGGAAAGTGAAAACTTATTTTATGTTTGAACTCTTTATTTATTGGACAACAAAAACACAATATATAGCCTACTCTGGTGGAGTGCCTCTCACGTTGAACTGTGTAAAAACAACTTCCACCCGCTCCATGGGTCTCGCAACAAACATGAAAATGCATTGGTACAAGTGTCCCTCTTCAGAGATCATTGTTGGTGACTCAAAGGTTCCATTTGAAGCCCTTGTGTCACTTGACATGAACAGACGATCACATTCTGGAATTTCATAAATAAATTAATAACAACTACGTACTTTATGTACAACTAATCCTATTTCAACCTGGATGTGATTGAAAGGTACAGAATATTTAATGCCAACAAAAAACTTACTGTTGGGCAACGGCTCGTCTTCCGCACCGATCACACTACTGCTAGCCCCATTCTGTCCACTTCTTCCGGCAGCGTTGGCAATGAGTCTGCTGAGATCCCGTCGAATCTGAAGAGGGTTCCTTTGTTTCCCATTTTTAATTCCGATGCCATTACTCAAATTGGATGAAGTGGACGCGGATGATGCTATTTTACTACGGGATGAACTACTCGATGCGTTTTTGTTTGGGTTGCTATTTGTGCTTGTTCCATACTCTGGAGCTACGAGATTATCATGAACGCTACCACCACTAATTAAAGGATCATCACCTTGTAAAAAGTCCTCTGGCTCATCTCCATGTTGTTTATTGGGGAAAGTTTTAACAGCGGCAGCTGTCGGTGGCAGAAGCTCTACATCTTTGTCAACAACTCCTTGCTCATTCCTCCTAATGTGGCTAGTGCTACTACCAGAAAGAGAAGATGCTTCATACCTTGTTGGGAGGACCTTTGTTAATGATTTATTATTCTGTCTTGTTGGTCTCAATTTTAAATGGGGTGAAGTTGACTGAGAGGGAGCAGCAGCAGCAGCATCAGATTGTGTACTTTTCCCTACAATGTCATTATCAACTTTATCCATGTTACTTTTATCATGATGATGTTGATGCTGATGCTCCGCATCAAGGACAGCATCAATATCTTCAACAGCAGTAGACCCATCATCATCATGCTCATCTACTATTTCATCACCTCCATAGTCAGCTCCAAAGTTTAACACTTGATTTGTGCCAAAGCCCACCACCACCGCTGCCGGATGTTGCTGATGTGGTTGCTCTAGGCGGTTATTAAGATGATAATGATGATGATGATGGGTTTCAGAGTCTTTGGAGCTTAAGCTATTATTATTGTGATTCTGATGGTGATGAGGATAAGAAGGATTTTGATTTGACAGGGTGATGCTGGATGCTTTAGTGGATGCAGTGATACTATGGCTGCTGCTAGAACTACCTTTCTCATTAGGATAATGGACTGTTACTGTCGAGGAAGATGCTGAGACAGCGGAGAGATGCTCTGAGGATTTTATTGATTTCACTTTCGATGTTGTGGATGATGATGATGATGAAGGTGAAGGAGGTGAGTAGAACAAGGTGGAAGCAGCCACTGATGAAGAGCTACTACCTCCAGCAGCAGTTGTGCTAGCAAAAGTCTTAAAAAGTTTTGTAGTGGTGGTGGTAGTTTTAGCGGTGGGACCTGAGGAAAGGTGGTGATGTGCCTGGTGTTGTTGCTGCTGATGCAGTGTGAAGACTTCTTGAGAATGCTCATTTTGATGGGAGATGATGGTCCCATATCTATTGTTGATTTGAATTTTTTCATTACTCCAATTTTTTGACTCTCTGAAGTCATCATCTTCATTGACAGCTCCTGCTTTCTCTTGATTATTGTCTTCATAGGGATGACTTTGATCTGGGAAAATAAATAGTATATGATATATCTTCAAAGTACACATATTAAAAAGACACTGGGATTCTTTTTATGAGAGACTTTAAAGATTGAATTTTTCTTTCAAAAAAGTAGTGATGGTACTATAGCTCAGTTGTTTTAAATGAGATATTATAAGATTGACGATACGAAGAGCAGATTCCTGCTGAGATATCATAACAATTTTTTTTCACAATGAAGACTACTTACGTATATACAGGAGAAAATGGTATAAAGGAAAAGTCTCAATCAGTTTTCTTAAAGGAGCTCACATTTAATTTAAGCCTCTCCTCTACGTCTTCGCAGAATCACATGGAATGAGCTAGGAAATAATCAAAATGAAAATGGGAGAAAATAAATAAGATTCATGCGATCCTCATCCTTTGATTTGACTATGTACAAGAAAACAAATGATAGATATAGAATATGAAGCTTCACGAAAGGTAATATTGAGTTGCGACAAAGGAATAGTGGTGTGGTGTATGCATATATTATATATAAGTGTTTGAAGAACTTGTGGTAGAAGAGAGAGAGAGGAGTTGTAGTTGGAAGGAATGAAAATGAATGAATGAATGAATTTTAGTTCTCGAGAAGAATGTGTTTTCGTTTCTCAGCAAGACTAGTTCTCAGCGAGACGACGACCGACAGGAAATCCAACATTTCAACCTGACTAGACTAGGCAATTGGGGTTTCACATTTTTTCATTCTTTTTTTCCCTTTTTCTCTCGTTCTCAACCATCTATGGTATGGATATCCGCAACTTAATGACTTCCGTTCCAGTCGATCAAAGTCGAGGAGAGAGAAGGAAAAATGGGTGTAGGTTGCAAAGCAATGTGATGTGAGCATGTTATTTCCACCTTAGTTGGTTTCTCTTTCTCTGAAAAAACTGTGAAAGAGGGGACAAAAAAGTCTGAATTTACTTTTTCCCATATTATTACATTCAACCAACGCACTTGGTCGGTCGAGGAAAAAAAATGAAATCCCTGGATTTTTCCTCGTAATTCTAACTGAATAACATTTTCCAAGAGAGGAATCCTGGAGGCGGTATGCTATGGTGCTACTGTGAAATTTGGCACTTTCACCAAGATAATAATAGAAAAAAAACTTTTGTACAATATGACAAGGAGAGGAAAAAAGAATTCACGCATGAGGAGGGACTCGTGGAACACTCTAGTGTCATAAAAATAGCTGATTTCAACATGAAACATCACATCATCCTGCTGATCTGAAAATGATGGCTATACTCATCCTTCGAACTTTACGCACCTTCACGCAGCTGGACTCAAACAAATAATAGGGGAAGATTCAATAGAAACTAAAAGAGGAAAAGGAAAGTTGCGATACATATAACCAAAAATGACACTAGACCACACGCATATTGAAAATACACTATTGGTTTAACAAGGATGCGAAAGATCCGTTTCTAAAAACGGCAGAGGTGGAGCTCATTGGGCCAACGAGATGATAATAAAATAAATTCCGGTCAATTCCATTTTAGCAACGAGAAAAAAAAGACAATTCATGCGAGGGTTGTCTTGTTTCAGATTTGAAACGCTCCAGTTCTTTACCAGGTATATAGTGTATCATCCTCATTTTTCCGAATGCCCAATCTTATATATTTTTATCCTGCTTTTCAAACAAAAAATACAATGTTCCAGAATGCAATACCATTTCCTCCTCCTGCTGCTCTTTTCTTGACTGCTGCTGTTCTGTTTGTTCTCTCTGACTTTCCTTTGAAGCTCCACCGGAGAGAACGAAAAGAAGGCAGCTGCTTTTTCCGTTTCCCCATATACTTATTTGAACATGGACGATGATGGTCGTAAACATGAATATTTTGTTCTATTTTATGTGATATGCATGTTTTTTTTGTACATACGCTTGGAAGGCCTGCCTTCTCCGTTTTTACTTTCACTCAATACTTTCCCTGGTTGCAAATTGCGTGAGCAGCATTATTGTGTTTTCATGCTTGTAACGTAAAAATTGTACAACATCAGAACATCACATCAAACTCAACTATTTATGGCTCCATCACACGCAAAATGGAATTGAGTTTTTTGGGTGGTGGAACTCGGAAAGTTGGAGGCAAGCGAGAGAAATGAAACAAGCGAAAGCGATGAAAGCCTTTTCTTTTTATTCCGTGTAGTATCTTCACCCACGTATGTGTTTTTTGTACCATATCACTTCACTTTCTTAAGTAGAATAATATCTACCAGGATTTTTGTTGATGCGTCAAGGGAAAAAGCCTGTAGAATGTGGGTGGGTGGTGGATATGTGCCTAAAACCGGTGCAATCTTCTCTCATACTGAATTTTATGTTAGCAAAACAAAGCAAAATGTAAAAGGTCTTGTTGGTTGCGTTATTATATGGATGAGCGAGATGCGAAAAAAATACGGTAGGCACAAATGTGTTTTTATAGTGAAATGATGGGGAATCAGATTGAAATATTCGTGTCTGCTGAAACAAAAACAACAAGCTGTAGTGAGTGCTATCGTGTCTAACTCTCTTTTGCAATATTTGGAAGTGAGGAGAGTAGAAAAACAACAAACAAGATGAATGTTTTATTTTCATGTGACAACTAAATTATCATCATGCAATGCTTTTTTTTGTAAATGTCTCATTCAAAATTGAATTGATACAGACACAAAATATATTTTTTTTACAACAACTAGATTTAGTCATTATTAGATAAATGATGGAGGTTGTGATACAGTTCTATTGAGTAAAGTCATTAAGTGTGCTAATTTCCACATTTTTTCGGAGCAGGAAGCAGAAATCCCAGTGTCATTTTACGTTTTTGTATTCACTTGATGGTGGAGCGTTTATTACCCACATTTCACAGTACCGTCGTCTCTTTTTACGACCGACAGAGTAAGAAGTGATGATCAAGTAGGAATTCTCAGTGTCTGTTGTACGTAATATGTTGAAATCGCAGTAGCATTGATGATGGACTCATGAAAAACAGAAGACACTCTTTACATTCCTTCTTTCTACAATTGAGTCATAAACACTTGATCTGAAGGATATTCACCCATAAACTCCCATTGTCCCGTACTTGTATCTATTGAATTGCCATTTTAAAATGTAAATGCATTCTTTCCCCATCTTCCGCTGCTCAATAAGCAGATTTAACAGGATAGAAAAGCAATATATAGCAGATGTGAATTGGATACCATGCTCCCGGCACTCCCAAGACATCTATACTCTTCAATGTTTTTTTTGGGAGACAAAGAGTTTTTTGTTACTGTTTTTGTCATTTATACATCCAAACCTAATATAGCCCAGTGGTACACTGAATATTAGCATTTGAATGTTTTTCCTAAGGTTTTGCATCAATTTAATGGAGGAAGCAAGAGTAAGGAGAAGATTAAAACGACAAAAACATTGCAATTGCTCCACTTTAACTTTCAAATACCGCTGAATATGATAGAACCACTTTTTTTACCCATGTCTGCGTCCTTACGTTCATCCTTGGTTGAAGTACAACTATTTTTTGTAGTTTTTTGTAGCGTAAAAACCTCCAAAAGATAGTGAGAGTAGAAGAATATCATATGTAAGTAAAAGGAAAGCGAAAACTAGATCGATTTTTTTCTCTCTTTTGCTTTGCTTTACTCGTTTGCTGGTCCGCTCAGCTCAAGAGCGGGCGAAAACTTGCACGTTTAGTAGGAAACCAAGAGTAGCAGTAGAAGTAGTTGGGAGAGACGTATAGACGTAACTACACTCCAACTCTGGTACTATAGCCAAAACCAGTGAAAGCAAAAGCATCTTCGCTTGCACATTTATCCGGAGACCACGACGGAAAATGTAGGGCCTTGTGCTTGCGTGTGTATCATCATCTACTACAGAGAAACCACTTGGGCTCCGTTCATTTTCTTTGCTCTGTATTCAGCAAACGTACATTATAAAGGAATGTTATATAAAAGGGCTTCAACATGCTTATACAATGAATAGAAATTATGTTTATAGATGGATGGATGGATGCCGTATAGAAGTAGTAGTACGTATCGTACACGCTCACTTCTCCCTTTGATCCTGCTTTAGTGATGATGTTTAGATGTAACTGTAACTAACTGGCTCCTTTTTCCTAGAATCCCTCTTTGCATTATGTAACCTTTTGTAGCTATGCTGGATGAAAGTGGAGGCTAGCTGGTTGGGTTGGTGGAAGATGTGAAAGCCGCTAAGTACACTAGTATGGTTCATTGCTGCTACCGACCATGCTGCCTTGTGTGTTGTGTATGGGGAAAAGGCTTTAGACCTCAGTCACAATTCACATACTGTGAATTCCAATGTGCCTTTTCTCTCTCTCTCCCTCTTCATTACGAGAATAAGCATAATACACACGTTTTTAGAATGAATGTACAAATTATACCGTCTTTTTAAAACGTTTAGTTACATATACACCACCGCTGTTGAAAATTTAGGAGTGATGATCATGATGATGATACTGCTGTATAGGTACACTGGTGTTGGTGATCCAATGACCGAAATTGCAAGAGCAAGCGAGGAAAAAAGTTGGCAATCATGCCTTGTTTTTTTCCCTTCGTCCCAGAGCGAAATAAATACACAAATCCATCCAGGAGGATGAATGGAGTGAATGAATTGGAAAAATATGGTGAAAAGTAGGCAGGTTTATATGGGTTTCCTTCTCAAAAGTTAAAAATTACGGTGCATTCAATTATTCTCGGAAAAGGTGGCTATGAAGAGTTCACAGCCCCGCTAAGGAGTAAATATAAAGGTTTTTTTGCAAGGTACACTTTATACTTTCTTGACTTGAGATCTTTGTCTCCAGGGCCTTTCATTTCGGTTAAAGTGACTTCTATACAATCCCTGTGTATTGTGCACTCGGTTCGTACACAAACATCACATCACTCTAAATTTTTAGTGGAGCTGTTGGATCTTCCTCCTCATCCAGTAGTAGTACGACGCAAAACCTACTCATCAACTATAATTCATTTCACTTTTGTAGCCCAAAGCAATGAATACGGATACAATATGCTGGGACAAGTACAACATTACATTACATGAATGAAAAAATGGATGATATTGTATGTCCATACAATTTTGTAACGTTTTAACATGAAATGAAGTTGATAAGGAATGTCCTCGTTTGTCCTTTCTTTCGTCTTGAGAAAGAAACAAAAAAAGTGACAGAAAAGCAGAAAAACTAGTTTTTTTGTTTCGAGTGTGACAATATATCTTCTTTGTTTGGTCCTGACTAACTTTTCTGCACCCTTACTGAAATAAAAGAGCGAGTGTGTGTGTGAGAGAGAGAAGCCATCCAACCCAGAATTTAACGTCACATCAGAACAAAACCAAGTACTTTCTCCGTCATCCTAGCAATATATCCATCCAAGCAATGCTTGTATTGGTTTCCGTTGTTGCCAGTTGCCATCATACTCACTCCACTCTCACTCTTTTGCAAAGAAACGAAAGAATGAGAAAATTCGAAGGAAGCGGAGAAAAAACTACAAAAAAGGTCTCAGATGACTCATATCGACTTTTGCTGTACCATTTGCTTCTGGCAAAAGCATTATATTATTTTCTCCTTGCACATTCCCCGTTCTCCAAGCAAGGAAACCAAACAACACGCGAATAACTGTAGAAATGTACAACTGACGATGGAAACGAAGGAAAAGAGCTTGGGTGATGTGATGATGGTGATGCGATGGAATGCCACCCAAAGGTTATTCTCATAACGCTACATTGCCAAATAAGTACCTATGCATATAGAATATATGCAGCGTACATCCAAAACATCAAGGCATTATTTGTAGTTGTCAAAAGAATGGCAGAAAAAGAAAAACTCCAAAGATAACACCATATATACACTAAACTTTCGCTTTTTCCGCAGTAATACATCCTTCCAGTACTGTGAATGCTTCGACATCACATCTTCTTCCTTCCTCGGAAGAACAAAAGCATTGGTTACAGGATACATCTAGGGAATGTATATACATACATGCAAGCGGACATTCTTGTCATTAATGAGTAGTTTGTCATTGGCCGAAATAGGATGAGAAAGTTAAAGAGGAAACAAAAAGATATCTGACATGGATATCCCGAGAAAGTACAAAACACTTTTCGGCTTTTGCTTTCACCTTTCGTCGTGTGCCTAACTAAACGCCTATACATACATGAGACAATGGATGGTGTCTCACACTCTCACACATCCACTACATCACGTACAATATTGCCCTTAGTTAGCGCTTAATAATGAAATACGATTGCAAAATAAATGACAATCAAAGCTCAGTCCGCAATAAATCATGTATTCGTCCCAAAACACAACCAGAGGCATTCCATTTTCGGAGAAGCAAATAAATTGAGGTTACAATTGAGATGACAGGAATGAAATCGCAAGTGGGAAAATTACTGGGAAGAGAATGTAATAAAAAATACTTGATTTGATGGATTACGAAATGTAATGATGCATTTTTGCTTTTCATTTTTGTGGTGATAATAAAAACGACAATCTCAGCAAAATAAATCCACCAGACATTGGAAAACAAAGACATTATTAGGAAATATAAAAATGTACAAATATAAGAAAAGACTATCGTATGATAAGGTAAGGAGTGACAACAATGAAACACAAGATACAATATCTTCTCAAGTGTGTTTCACATTTTGAGTGATGGTCTTTCGAAAAAAAACTATAGTGGTTGAGTGAGTAAGATCCAGAGTGAAAAAGAAAATGGCGAGGAAAACAGAGAAAGGAAAGGTGTTCTCTTGGGACCATGTCCAAAGTCAAATAAAATGATTTCCTGGGAATAAGTATTGGCATGGTTGGTTTCTCACACACATTATGTAAAGATATAGTAGTAGTAGTAGGTAACACTACGTAATGTGTTGCTAAATTGTTCGGATGGGCATATAGTGATTGATACTCCATACATACATGCATACAAACATATACATACTCGTTAGAGTCGGGTGAAAAATAGAGTACCCAAATATGTTTCTATTTTTATTCTTTTCCTTCCCCGATTGCATTAGGAGGATCGATCGTTTGCTCTCCTATCAACTTATCAGGAGGAGAAAGAGGAAGCCGGCCCTGAAGAGAAACGAAGAATGATGTAAGACGCAACGTAAAACATTTTTGCTGGTAGATTTGCCAGGTCAGGCAAATCAACGTCACTTTATTTTCGTGTCTCCCTTTTTCCTTCCTCAGTTTGGATATATGTATGTCTACGGGCATTACGTGTACTACCTACAAACAACTTTATTGAAGGGAACGATAAAATTTATTTTGTCAACATTTTTACGGCTTGTTGTACAAATCCTTTAGATGAATAGATAGACACATTTTGAAAAAATCCTGAAACAGTCCTAAAGGTGCAAATGGGGAAAGTGTAAGTATGTTGGGATGCACATGATGTGATGATTGTGAGAAGTATTATATCGGTAAAGGTGGTGTATACTTTTCCACTTGTCGTAGTTGGATTGGAGAGTACAGAACGCACACTCCATCTAAATATTGACATTTATTTCCATTTGTCATGAAAAACGTTCCCAACGGAGTTTAAAAAACTTTTTTATTTGCTGCATCCGGAGAGAGAATCAAACTGTCTTTTACCTTCCTCCACACCCAACATCTCCTTTATTGATGATCTCGTGAAATTTTACTTGGCGTAAATTTTATTGTAACATCTATAAAAAATGACTACTGGATTTTCTCACCAACTTTCTACAAGCTTTCCCTTTTTCAGAGAGGGAGTTTTGTTGAAAAATCGTTTGTTGATTCAGCAAAAACTTTTCCATTCATTTACCTCATCCCCTCCTTCTGGTTTGGAAATGGTGGTGAAAGGAAGGAGAAAACTTGTTTGTCTTCGTTAAGGATGCTCACATATGGAGAAAGTTGAGAGTGACATGACGTGAGCTGCTATGGTATGGCTCCATATAAATCTGATAAGTCTATCAAGATAACACCCTCCAGAACATCATGAATGATGATTAACCACTCCAAACTGTTTCGAAATCATTGAGCCAAACTTTTTTTTGATGGAATCAAATATGAGCTCCAACTCTAATGCAAATAGTTGAAAGGCAACAAAGGTAATTCCTTTTTATGGCTTTCCAAATGAAAACGTATGGCATACTAATGTGTACCTTTCCCTGCACTGCGTAATTACACTTTATGATGAAATTCTTTATTTGCCATTTCGGAATATTTGACTTTGGGTAATGAACTGTAGCTGTAGGTAATAGTTTGCAGGGCGGAAGGAACTCTGCTGATTTAGTGCTGATGTGATGAGGTGAAATTATAGAGTTTTTATGTCCACATTTCGATCTTGTGAGAGTGACGCTAATAGCGGAACCAGAATAATAAATCGGGACCGTGAGTCCATAAAAGTAAATTGAATGAAATGTTATGCTCATTCATGCCCATGTGCCTTGTAATCATCCCTATAAATTTTTATTTCGCGTGATGGGAATGAATGAATGGCCGTAAAAAAGAGTAATTAAAATTGATGGAAAGTGAATTCACATAAAAACGAACCACAAAATCCACCTATCTTGAGAGTGAATGTGAATGATTGTCATCAAAATTTTGGCGAGATGAAATGATGATAAGATGAGTAAAACGAACGAAAAGTTCGAATCGAATATTGTTTAGCGTCTTTTTAGCACGTAAAAACAAGGATCATAGAAAGAACCCATTTGAATGCAGAGCGCGCGAAACCCTACCGTATTCATGTTGCACAACGCGACTTGCAAAGTCTCCGGAAGTCAAACGGTATCTGTTTTTGTTGATCGCCTAATGAAGATCACTTTTTGTAATTAGAGGAAAGTGTATGTGAATTATGGGCTGCTCAGGCTGCTGGCAAGTAAATATGACATGAGGATGAATTAGGGCTTGGGTTGGAGGAAATTATTGTCAATGTCAGTGGAACACTTGCAAATTTTAATTTCATTAGGTGATTTTGAATAGGATTTGAGATTGGCAGGGGAAATATTTCTGTTTTAGGTTGTTCAGGAACGTCCATTTACGGTAAGTGAAGAGCTTTAACTTTGCTACAGTAGGTTATCGTTTTGAACAATTAAATTATTTAGATAAAATGGAAAAGTGACTAATGCAATTGAATTTTCGATTTTTTTATTCCATTGTTTAGGTTGTTTTTTTTAACTAAAGAACTGATACTTCTGTGATTTTATAGACGAGCTGAATACTTGGAGAGGTCAACCGTTGCAACAAACCGGACATGCGCGTTGTGTTACTGGATTGTGGAGAAAGGGAACTAGCTACTGGTGTTACTGGCCAATGATTCTTCACAAGCTTTAACTTGGTGCTGAGCAGGATCAAGAGCAATATATATACTTAAGTTTGTAAGTTACGTAGATATTTGTATTTACATCAAGTTTTTCAGTTGACTTGTCATTGGTTTCTAACTAATACCAAACTCTAAATCAAACAAATAGATATACGATTAAAAGTCATCATATCATGGGTGACACAGAAAAACCGCCGGAGAGCAACGCTAACGCTGGTGAACCACTTGTTCCGTCAACATCCGCGCCCCAGGTCCAGAATGGGGTAGCCAACGCTCCACCTCGTAAAAAGCGAGAATTCACAGCGTACAAATTGATTGTTGATCCTGCTTTAGTAAAAGGAGCATTTAAAGTATATCGGTTCGATGGAGTCATCCCTGGTGCCCGTTCCTACCCTAGTGTACTTTTGCGTGATCCGCGTAAACAAAAGAACTTGCAAAAGCCAACAGAGCCTATGGTACTACCAGTGCCAGTATTTAAGATTGATGCCAACTACGTGGGTGTAATACCACCAACGGAAGTAACCTTTACAAACTTGAATGACAACGTTGGAGAAATATTTTTGTCAACTCTGACCTCAAAATTTGGACTTGTTGAGGACGTCTCAATTTATCATCATCCAATCAGCCATCGACGTCTCGGATTTGGACAAGTTGTTTTCAAACGCTCTCGGGATGCTAAAACTTGTGTGGAAAAACTTAATGCTACTTACATAATGGGACAGAAAGTGAATGTGTATCTTGACCCAGGAGGGAAAAAGTGTAAGAAGCTTTTCATAGAGGTAACCACTCAAAAGCCTGGAGGCGCTGCGAAAGATGACAAAAAGGAAGGGAGGGGTCCAATAAGTGCTACTACAGCTAAACCAAACAAATCTTCAAGCTCCTCAATACAAGATCATACGAGTGAGTCAGGACACTACAAAGATGATTTAAATTCAACCCCAGTCCCCGCATCATCGGATGACCGCAAATCATTTATCTCGTCCTCATCAAAAAAAAGTAGTCGAAGCAGGGATCGGGACATTGATGGTGGTGTTTTTAAACGCTATAATATCAACTATGAAAGGTACGAGCCGAACAACGCTTGTTCTTCGAGTTCCAACTACGGGTATCCCATTCCAACCGAGTCCTCTCGCACACCGTCTCTATCCAGCGCTTTTAGCCCAATTTCAAATATTAACCTTCATCAAATTCCTCTTCCAACATCAGCAAGTGGCGAAACTGGCCAAGGTGGTAGTGGTAGAGCCACTCTGAGCCAAACTTATGTAAATAACTACACCAATAGCGATGAATTAAGCGAGGAAGAGTTTTCACCAAAAATGGACTTGGACACGAGAATCAAATTGCTGCTAGAAGGCGGAAATTCTGGGGAGCTTGGCAAGCTCTTCGCAGACGAAAATATTAGTGTTAGCTCAGAAAGTGATACGGAAGCCCGTCCCCACAAAAGAGCAAGGTTTAGTCTTGGCAGTACCATTTGGGAAAGTGAAGAAGAAAGTAAAGAGGCGTCGTTTGCGAGAAAGTTCAAACAGTCATTTGTACCCGTTATGGAATCGGAGGAGCCGTCTTCTCGTGGGCCACCAACAACAGCGCCTGGACCTGCAAACCCCATGCTGTCCCCGCCTCCGTCGCCCTTCCTTTCCTTTAACACAAACTCTGCTTCGAAATCAGTCAAAGGCAAAGCCGATCCAGACTTTGATCAGATCTCAGATGATGGTGAAGATGACCAGTTGGGTGAGGACAAGGATGATGATGATATGAGCATGTCATCCTTGTCTCCTGATGCAGATTCTAGTTCTCGAATAAAGCAGGCCACCCAAGTTATTCAACCATCACTGCCACCAAATTCAGTTCATTCTACGTATTATGGAGAATACTACAACAATACGTATCCCCCAAATTATCACATGCCCCCATGGAGTGGTGGTCAGTGTCAGGGTTTCCCATCAGAATTTCAAGAACATGGCCCTCAGTACTCTAACCATGAATTTGACAACTCATATAATCAGGGTTACTATCAACAACAGACTGCGCCGCCGAAACCGGAAGTGAAGGTTGAAAAACAGGAAGATCACAAAAATCCCAACCTTCTCATCAACGCCACTCATTGAGTATATGGTGGATGATCTTAAAAGGTGCTTAGAAGAGATTGCCATAGAAGACTTATTGAAACAGAAGCTTTTAAATTGTATGAGGACTGGTGGGCGGAAGAGGAGAAGGAGCTCAAGAGAAAACAAGAGGAGGAAAACGCCAAATCCATTCCAACTCCCTCCATTGAACCTGTGGCAGTGGCACCAATCGCAGAAAACGTTAACAATGAAATAAAAGGCCCTGCCCTCGGGCTTCCCAAATTCCTATCTTTCAAGAGGAAAATCAAACTTCCCACTACCCCCGTTGCCGATGAAGATTCCAGAAAGTCGTACCCGGACAGTGATTCACCTGATGAGGAAGAAGTGTGCAGAGCACAAGGACGAAGGTCCAAGGGCAGAATAAGTTTCTCGTCAGATGATGAATCAGAGGCTTCTTCAATGCAATCAAAATCCACTGGTTCTGAGCAACCCGACGTCACAGAAACGGAGACCATTTCTACCACGGAGAATGAAGACGAGTTTTCTGACTCCAACAAGGCACATATTGACAGTGATTATAAGGTGCCGGATGGCTCTTTGGAAGAATCAGGTGCTGTTGCTGCTGAAGAGTTTGATCGGACAGGAAGAATGATCGTTAAACATCTCACCATGAAATCGCCAGATAATAATGATGATTTGATTACTTTGCCAAAGGATGTCGTTTTACCACAACAGAAGGAAATGGAAGAAGGGGCTCTGGAAGATGTTAAGCCGTTGCCAACTGAGCTAGCAAACACACTTCCATCTCCAAATCAAGCTAAACTAAATGAGTACATGACATCCGAATTTAATGACGATGATAAGCCAATTATCATACCATATGACGTAATGCGTCCAAGAAGTGATAAGAAATCCAAGTCCCTTGTGTTCCGTCCACGAATAGATTATGAGATGTTGGATATTGTGTATGAGTTCCTTAAGGAAGGCATTGATGCGGAAGATATTCAGTATTTTCAAAAGGCATATGAGCTCCTCCTATGTGATGATTCCTTACACTGGCTTAACGTAACGCATTGGGTTGACCAACCTCAAACCACGATTAAAAAGAATCCAACAACCCTCTTCAAAAAGAAGGGTAGGAAAAAGAAAGGGGCTGTGTCAGATTCGGAAGAAGGGTGCATTCGCACCAGAGGTTTTGTTAGGATGACAAAAGAGGAGAAAACGCGTGCGATGGACGGCAAGCAAAATCATGTTCTCTTGGCTTTGGGTAATGACAAGGCTGACTTTGGGAAGTCCAGAGAAACGCAAATTCGTGAAGCAAGATGCAACCAGAGACGCATCCTTACTGCGCTGGGAACGGAATCCGATCTACTTAAATTCAATCAGCTCCGGTTTAGAAAGAAAGCATTGAGGTTTGCCAGAAATGGTATTCATGAGTGGGCTTGTTTGCTGCGGAGCCTATAGCAGCAGATGAAATGGTGATAGAATATGTGGGACAAATGATTCGATCCCTGGTGGCTGATGTGAGGGAGACGAAATATGAAGCTCAAGGGATTGGAAGTTCCTATCTGTTTCGTATTGATCCGGAAACCATTATTGATGCCACGAGATGCGGAAATTTGTCTCGATTTATTAATCACAGCTGTAATGTAAGTGATCCTTTGGTATTTTTACTTAGATACTGTTTCTGAGTGTGTCTTGGTTCAAGACACCAAAAAAAATTTTAGTTGCTCATGCAAGATATTTTTGTATTTGCAGCCTAATTGCTACGCCAAAGTGATTACGATAGGAGGAGAAAAGAAACTTGTGATTTACTCGAAACAACCCATTGCTGTATCAGAGGAAATTACGTATGACTATAAATTTCCTTTTGAAGACGAGAAGATACCGTGCTTATGTGGAACGGCAGGATGTCGTGGAACTTTAAATTAGTGTTTTTAACTTTACTTTACTTTATTATGTAGTCCACTACCTGTAAACCTGCAGTTTCCAGACTAGATAGGCAGAGATTTTTCGAATATTGTATAAGGTAGCGCGTTGAGTCGGCTGTCATTGCAAAGTTGTTTTTTCTGTCAGTCGGCGCATTTGCAGACGCTGACAAATTGCGTCTAATGGCATAATAACTGTCAAATAAAACTGACCATGTTAAAGTCTGTATTAATTTTCAACTTTGCCCTACTTCTTTTCTACCATTATGACTAGAATTTTACGTTATACACTAACACTATAGACTCTATAGTAAATGCATTAACGTTTCATTAATTCAATCGGATTCAAATTCAAATTAACTCAGCAGGTTAAAAGATCCACTAATGCAGCTAAAATATACGAAAATATGTACTTATATATGCATTGCAATTGTTATTCGTCCTTTTAGCTGATTTTAATCTCTTTAGCCTCTTTCAGTTTTTGCAAAGGGTTGTTGGATTAGTGAAATGACAAAGTGAAAGTGTTCTTTAGAATCTGTAAATGTGACATCATTGGACGGGGAAAGGTTGCATTTTGCCAGTGAATAAATCTCTACGGATTGTACCACATCTATACTCCAAAAGTCCAAAGTGTTTCATAAAGATAAAACAATCGTAGCATTGGTAGCTGTGATGTATTTGGTAATACATTTTGCCAACACGCTCTTTCTCATAGCGATTGTGGTATGTATGTTTCGAATGCGGAGTACAATAGTGGGCACTTTTCCCTGACCGTCTGTAAGTATAGTGATAGGCAGTTTTCTCAAAGACAGCAAGCATTATTCAGAGATTTTTCTCGTCTATATGTTTTTAGCTGCTTGATGCTTACTAGTTCTCAGCCTCAAGCACATAATGTGAACATGAATAGAATCAGACTAGACCCACAGAGTGATTGCGTAAGCTAAGAACTTTCGAAAACATACATTATCCTATTTCGCTCGTCTTTTTTCATACAATAATGGAGAGAAGAGAATAGACAAGTATTTTTCTGGCAATGACATTTATCCAGATTTTCTTTTAAAAATAAGTTTCCGGAATCCTCACCACTACCAACATTGCATGCATGCTACACTTGATGTGGATGTGAAGTGAAAATGTACATGAGCATAATATCAGTTAGACAGACATCATCCATCGTCCTCCTACATCTTTCTTCTCTCCCCACTACATATACGTTTTATTATTTTGTCTTATAGCTTGTTCAAAATACCAAAAAGTACTCGCAGTTTTTTATGACTCATCATCATCATTATTTATATGGAAGCCAAAGCTTATTACATTAGAGTGCAATGCATTCATGAGCTTAAGAAAGAAAACTTTTTCCTTTTCTTATATAGCCCCCTTCTCTCTCTCCTCTTCCTTTTAACAATGTTGTTTCATTGTATTAGTACAAGAAGAATAGGCATGAAAGAACATAACTGTACACAACTTACACAACACTTTCCCATAACAAGTAGTATAAAGCCTATTACTTAAA
Organism: Orchesella cincta; assembly: GCA_001718145.1. Classification (NCBI taxonomy): domain Eukaryota; kingdom Metazoa; phylum Arthropoda; class Collembola; order Entomobryomorpha; family Orchesellidae; genus Orchesella; species Orchesella cincta. Next base: position 57,522 of record LJIJ01000132.1, read on the forward strand.
CAGCTGTAACTTTTTCAAAGCAACAAAGATAAGACAAGTCAGTATCACTGTGCGGTGTGCACCGGCACAAAAAAATGCCTTATCAACTTAATCCATTTATGTGTATATACATGTATGTTTGTATTCATAGCGTATGATTCCTTTCTTTCCTATTCCTCTTCTTTCTTATCTTTCACTGTATATAGATAGACCATGCTCATGCACAACATTCATATATAGTGATTGCAAAGCCAATTCTTATCTTTCTCTACCTAAAGCTCTCCAATTTTTCCGTTATAGTATAGTCTAGCGTATTTATGTGAAAAAGTCAGGGGTGGGAGTAAAAACAATGAAATTTAATACTTTCTCGTTTCAAAAGAAGCATCCTCATCCAAAAAGTTAAGTTGGGTTCCAAGAAAACAAAATCCTGTGTATGTGGTGTAATGCCGATTATCATTTACGTTTACCTAAAGTACTGTATTGTGCACAGAAAAGTTTTAACTGAGTTTGAAGTTTTTTTGGTATTTTTTTTTTACTTAAGAAGACTTTGAGTAGGATTGGATTGAAGAAAGCAAGCTGTTCGTTTGGTTTCGTTCGATCTTAGAGTTGGGAAAACATTTTGCATTGAAAAAAAAAACAGGTTTAGTCATACTAGATACTACTACTCTTTCATGGTTTTGCTTAAGAATCCTGAGCCACTTTATGTAATACGGCTTCACTTGACTAGTTCTCCCACTGCTTCGGCCGCTAAACGTGCCAAAAATCTGACATCCTTGTCCAAGATAAACTTATCCCATTCTTCACTTTGGCTTGAGCTCTACTAGTACTACCATAATATAAGAAATCGAAGCACAAGTACAACCCCATTCGTACACACTATTACCATTTTCTCCATCGTCCTCTTAAGAATAGTTTATACTTATCCTTAGACTATAGAAACCGTATGAAAGGAAGACCAAATCAGCCATACACCATGGCCTTCATGATGGTCATACTTTACAATAAACATAGTTTTTCTCATGTCTTACAAATGTTGTTACATGATGCAAGTGCTCCAGAGAAAAAGATGGTGTTGGGAAATGGGATGAGATAGGAAAGAATAAAAAAGAAAATCCCATTAGCAAAAAGTGTGAGGATATGAAGGTGTTTGTATTTGTGACTTTTGTACAGTATATTGCCACAACATCACTTTTCTCCCAGTGTCATGATGCCATTCGTATTTCACTGAAAACGCTTGTTTCTTTCAGTGTACAGTAAAGCTAACGATAGAAGAAGATGTATAGTATGTATGGTTAACATTTTTACTATATTTCCTCTCTCTCTCTCTCTCTAAGGGGTTACTAGAATGGTTAAACTTGTAGTTTTTCTATTATTTCCTAGCTTACTTAATATATTTAGGAAAAAAGCATTATATTCCATTGTTTTGTGTTTTTGTTTTCGTGGTACGTAGACATAACCAGGAAATTACATAGTCTACCTACGTAGTTTTATATAGCTGATGGAACGGTTCTGTCTGCTCTATTTCTTGGAAGCTTCTTATTTCACATTCCCAGAATAGCAATAACATCCTTCGTTGCACCATTAAGTTACATATTATATCGGTTGACCATTTTCGAAAGCAATTTCTCTTTTCAAGAAACTTTTGGCCATAAAATTTGTATCCTACTATTTGCAATGTTTTGCCCTACCAGAGATGGATTATGCCATTTTGCAAAACCCTAAATGGGAAAGTATCATATATCGTGCTTCCAAATTGTGAAAATAGTCTAGTTTTCAACTCTGCAGACCAAAAATGCCATTTGGAAAGACAAGAACAAGGTTATAATATTAAATCTAAAATGGCGATGGAGAAGCAAAGGCTTCTACTTCACAAGCAGCACTCCATAGATTTCACATCAGGATTGTCAAGTGGAGTAATACCACACCACCAAAATATTAACAACGACGATGTCTCATCTGGGTTCACTCACGAAACTGAGAATGTGAGGATTAACTATGAAAAGGAGGACAAAAGGGCGCTGGAGCTTGCTTGTATGTACAGTCCAACGTTTATTTGCCATATCTCATTGAGATGCTGCTGTTCCATCTCCTCTCATACATATACCTAAAATTTATCTCATTTGATTCAAATTCCATTTTCCAACTTTCCTCCTCTTGTCTACGATTCCATGCATAAAGCCAAACCTTTATCTTATCGTTTCATTATTAGCATAATGCGTTCATTCATCTATCTACATATTTGCCAAAGCCAAGGTCTGCAGCTTACTCACAGGATGTGAAAGACTAAGCAGCTTTAACTCGTTTAGAAACAGGAAAGTAAAGGAGGATTGTACGTGTATTGTAAACTCGCCGTTTCATTCTATGTTCATATATGCTTTTCCTTGTATTATCATTGGTGTCCTTGATGTGATATGCCATATGTCCCCAAATTGAATAGCGAGGACACAGCGTCAAAGACATTTCATTTCCCTACTAGTGTATTATATTTTAAGTCAGGTCGATGGGATGCCTTTTCAGAACAAATAGTATTCAGAAGTATCATGAGAGAGAGTGACACGTTTTATGGAATTACTCAAGGTTTGCCGACATAAAAAGTGTGCATACTTACTTATATGACTGCCTTTCTATCTTAAAGCTGAATACTTGATTTGATTTGAGTGCTTTCACCCTCACCGTTTCAAAGCTCGTCTTGCTTATAGCACTCACTATTGTAACAACCTTAAATGAACCAAGTTTGATATCTATTATCAACCGAAGTAGTCGGCCGGGGTGTAGTCGTGTCTAAACTAGATACTTAACGACAGCAAACCTTATTGTTTTCTGCTTGCATTTGTCATCCAAAGAAAAGTGGAATTCTATTATTTCTCGTCTGCCTTAAAACATTCTGATCTCGCTTTAAATATCTACTTAAATAAAATCAATGAAATTAGATTTGACGACAATAACTGGCTGAGATACAATAATTATTGAGATATAACAAGTTCATGTCAAGTTGCTTTTGTACTCTTCTGCCATTTCGGTTTTCTAAGGAGAAGGAGAGTCCAATAACACAAATTGTAGCGTTTTCTTAAGCATATGCCAAAAAAGATTGAGGTTTTCAGACTAACAAATTACTGCGATAAAATGGACTAGTTGGTGGAATTATCTTCAAGATAATATCTTGTACTTTGTAATAGTCCATCCGTATGGAAATAATTCCAATGTGCTATATGGCGTCAGCAACGGCAAACTGCGTGATTGTAGAATAAGCAGTGCTGTAAAGCAAACGTCCGTTCTTCTAAAATTGAAAATACAGTTGAGCCTACGAGTCGACTCGACAACATAACAATAAGAAGCATAATAGCATTAACCCAACTTAAAATCAGGAGAAAACTGCGTTCATCTCTTTGTCTGTGAAAAGCGGGGCTGAAGCAATAATATTAATACTAATATATGGTATACAGTATACAATTCCAAATTCCAGCTGTGACTTGACTTATTCCAGAAGGAATGGAAAAACGAATGTTTCTCTCTTCGTTCGTCTTCTCTGAAATGCTTATACAAAGTGCCTTAATTCCTCTTTCTTTCTCTATTCCCGCATTAGCAAGCAGAAACAACAGGCTTTTGAACCTTAAAATCCGTACAGACATATAAAGAAGGAATTTTGTGCCTCAACATTTTGTATGCTTCTTATATAACTGATGAACACTAACAAAAAATTCGATTCCTTCTCGCTCCACTGCATTTTGACAAAGTGAGTTCAGTCAGTGGCCGGAGCTAATAGTGGAGCGAGTCTTGTAGTTTTTCCGAATGGAGCAAATGATGCAAAAACTTATATCCATCCCATTTGTTTTTCCTTCACGAAAGAGTAAACGATATAATAATAAGTCATGTCTTTTGTTTGTTGTTCTTATTCGTGGAAAAAGAGTAATATCCAAATCCATTTTGTTTCATTGTATCCCTACAAGTTATTTAAAGATTTTTTATAGATAAAACAAAAACTTGATAGCAAAGCCACTATAGCATACGAAGAGTTCAAAATAAACTGTTCGACATCAGATGAAAACCTTGTAGCGTGGAAGGACAGAAACAACATGATCATTATTATTTTTGTTCTTTATTTCTTCTTCTAACAAATTCAGGGCATCCTTGTAGAAATAGAAAAAGAGGTAGGAGGCTATACTGATATAACGTTACGAGCATAACTATAAGCATGTCTAACAAATATTGACTTGCTTCTCTTGTTCATGTTTTTGTGAAGCATTCTGTTGTATCTTAAAAACCAATCGTTTTACAACAAGATATTTCACCATTCTTCTTTTCTTTCTTTCTTGAAGCGTGTGTAAATAGGTACGCACACTATTCACATGTTGATTGTGGATTTCTTGTTAAGAATAAATGACAAATTGTGTGGAAAACAAAGACAAATGCATATATGCTTTTCACAGGTAAACATACAAGGATGCCCACCTACCTCCTCGACTCCTTGTTGCAATGCAAACCAGTAGTAGTGAGACAAAACTTTTCATTTGGATTTGTGTTAGTTTGATGATTTGACAGGGTTTGCTCATGAAATATTCAGTGTGATTGTCTGACACCACAACCAACACCACACTACACAACATTACCTATCCTATTCCACCTAAGCATTCCACCACAAAAGAGCAAACAGGCTTGTAGGCAGAGTAGTATGTATTTTCAAACTGGAAAAACAATAATTATTTCTGGAAAAGAGAAAGAAGCAGGATGAACAGAGCGGAATTGAGTGAGCCTAACTGTGGAAATGTGAAATGTCCGCTGCGTGTCATGTCTAGCAAGCGAACCGTGCCATGTCTTGATGACAGAAGATTGACAAATAAACGAGGAATCATGGTCGAGCACACAGGAAAACATCGTGTTTCGTTCCCAACTTGACGAGTATATGATGACGATCATGAGAACTGCTCCAGATTGCTATTTTTTCTCATTTTCCTATACTCATGCCAACTTTCACTCACACAATTTTTGTGGAGCACATGGAAGTCGTATCTATATATCGGGAAATGACAGGCTGAGGAAAGGGGATGATAATTAAACAAGACACATAAATATAGATCCCATTTCCTTGAACTAAATTTGTTTGCTTCAAAACATGATTTTGTTGGTAAGTCACGTTGTTATTCCAAAGCTGGTTCGTGCCTTTCATAATTGAATTTTTATAATATACTTTGTATTGAGCAAGTCTACAGTTTACAATCTCGTATTTGAAAAAAAATGAATATTCATTTGGCACAGAAGTTGATATTGTTTTTTCTTGAGAGAAAGGTTTCTTTTCCCCTTGGGTTGGGAAATGTATGCGACGTACGCATGCATTAATACACATTCACGCGAACTCATTTATTTTCCAGTGAGAAAAACCTCACTTGTCACATTTTCTCTCACTCTTTCGCTTTCTACTACTTATTCTTTTTCTGACTTGCTAAGAAGAGACAAAGAAAGCCGAGAGAAAACAAAAGAAGACTGGATTTGAAACTGCAAAATTCATCCTTTCTCATTCCGACTCGACTTTATTAACATGGAACAATTTGTTTTTCTTTGAATTTCTCCTTCCTTTTACATTTTTAAGCATATTTTCTTTTCTCAAAGTTTGCAGTTGACGTATTCTCTCGAAAGGAAAGAAAGAACAAAAGACAGCCAAGTTGAGTTAAAACATTAAACATTGTATATATATACACAATAGGATATGTTACTAGTCGCAGTATTTCTCTCTTGTCTGTTTTAATTCCTTTTTCTCAAAGATTCAATGTTTTTATTGCTTTGAGTTTTCTTCTCACTTAAAAATAATAAATAGCAAGTGTTCGTGATGGCGTGTGGTGGTTCCAAGAAAAGTAATACATAATGGAAAGTTGTGTAGGAGCAAAGGCTTAGAGCTCTTCTGTGGTGGTATCGCATTTTCCATGCTAATTCCCTTTAATTGCCAAACCGTATTATTATGGCTAAATTTTTAAAATTCTAGGAAACGAGCAATATAGCTTGTTTAGAAAAAATGGCATAATTAGGTATCTTAATGTTTTTTCTACGCACTTTTAATTTTTGGTAGCACACGGAAGGCATTTATTTACGTACATATTGTTACGATGTTACGTATGCTATGCTAGACCGAACGAGGAGTGTCAGTATAGAGACGCACTACTAAAAACAAGATGGATGGCTTCCATTAAAAATAAAATGATGTCGTAATTAAATCACTCCCATCATGTGGTGTGTACAAAAGAGAGGAGTAGCAAAGAAAAAAGAACAAATTACATTTTATATCTCCATTCTATTCACTTAGTATCAATTTATTTGCCTTCTTTCCTCCCCGTAAACTCCTGTCAAACGCAATGAGAGGAAATGAAAAGGATGCTGAAAGAAGAAAATGAGGTTATCTTCCCAGGCTGGTAAAAAGAGCTCTCTTATTCTTCTTCAGCATCAGTTCGAAGTATGTAGGTACACCAGAACAAGACCGCAAAAAGAGTAAAAAAGGTGATTAGAACGGATGGATATTAGTTTGGGTGCTTACAGCAAACTGCACAACATGACATGAGATATACTTCCTGACACAAAAAAGAAAAACTTTTCTTTAGTGATATCTACTCCAAATCCAACCCATGTTCTCATTTTCTTTTTACTTGAGAAGTGGCTTTGTGGTATAAAAAAAACTGGTGGAAACAAAAGTTACTACGACAGGAGGAGTAGGCTATATATACCTGCTTCTTCTCAACCGAAACTGCCAATTATTAATGCAATTTTTCTCTATCCATTCCATATCCTTTCATCCTCCTGTTGGCTGATATTTAATATGGGGGGAAAGGAATAAAAAGTAATGAAGCCAAACCACAGGTTCGTTCGCATCGTAGATTATTGTAGCTTCTTCCTCTTATCGAATGTTGTTAGTTCAAACCTCAAAAAGCCCTTTTCGTTTGCATCAACTTTGTGGCTTTATTGCTTTTTGCTCATATACATTATTACAACAACACGACTCTCACTCACTATCACTTTCTCTTCTTTCAGTTGATTCTCTTCACAGTTTTTTGAGTGAGTGATTGGTGGAACACGCTGAGTGAGTGATTAATGACCTGAGAGGCAAAGTAACAGCGGCAGAAGACAACGTGGCAAAGAATCATCGTGATATATTGCTCCTGTGTTGGTTATTCTTTGGCATAAACATATTATGGGTATGCAAGCAAGCTTACTTACAATACATGCAGATGAAAAAAGCTAATAGATGTTGTACTCACAACCCCACGGCTTAATTGTAACCATCTCACAAACAAACAGACGTATAGTTGGTAGCAAGCCGTGTCATGGAGGTTTGCATATTCATAACATGAAAATTAGAAGTGGGAATGAAGGAATAGTGTGTTTATTTATGGTGCTGCTTTCTCCAATAAATTTTGAAAGTCACCGACTCACCGTCACTCACTCAGAAAGTCAGCGAACCATTTTACAGCAGTAAAAATATAAGAGTGAAATGAAATGGATTTTCTATAATGTATTTAAAAACACACATACCAACACACACTTGCATACTAAATCTGACTTGAGAGAGCGAGAGATTGAAAGTGAGTTTTGGAACGGATTCTCTGAAAATTTCTCTCTCTCTCTCCCTCATTGTGTGTATGTTTTGAAACGCCGTAATTCGCATGTGGTTTAGATTGGTTTCGCTTGATGATGCACGTTCGTTATGTTGGTTGGTTGTGTGTGTGTTCTTCTAGCAGCTCCCACTCCATCCTATTTGTCTTGGAGAGGATCATGGATATGCATAATAATAAGTTTGTTGAAGACTTTCCAGTTTCTACTCTCAAATGCTGTTGTTCAAAATGAAAGCGAGAAAGATAGCAGAGGGAAAAAGCGTTCAACCGTCATACTCTACTCATCACATAAGTAAAGATGCCAAAATGAGTTGGAAGAGGAGAACGAGAAAGTGAGTGAAATGAATAGCACAGATTTGATTTTTTATGGGAGACGACACGACACAACCACGGTAGAAATGGATGTACTGATGTACGGCAACATTACGTGACATGACAAAGGCAAAATCAATGCAAGTTATGTGACCCGCATACGATGTCTCGCCGTAACAGTTACTAGTAGCGCACGCAGGTTTTTGGAAAGTACTTAATTTAAGTCATTGCTTTGTAGATAATTAGTATTTATTTTTTCGTTGAAATGTACACGTCCCTTAGAGAATATATGCGACAAATCCTAGTTTGTAGAAGCTCTAGCTCCTTTATCGTTTAGTATTTATGACACAACCCTCTATCTCCATATCTCTCCGTGTTCATGCAAAATAGAATAGTTTATTAGAAAAGTTAACGAGTGCGAGTACCTGGTGCATCATGATAATAAGCCGTATATAAAGATTATAATAGGTACATAGTTGAAAGGAGTACATTAAGATATGATCTTAGCCTACAGCGTTCCAAAACGGGAGGAAAGACTACGAATGATATGTATGATGATGATGATATTAACACACAGCACAAAAAATCAAATCAAGCTAAAAGCTTTGCCAAGTTTTAATGATTTTTGACAATTTTAAGACTTACCTTCTTCTTTTCTACCAATTTAGAATATTTTCAACGAGTACGTATCCACCCAAATCCAAACTTTTTCTTTTTTTATCCAATCCGCTACGCACACGATAAAGAAAACTTTTCTCATTTCATGCCATCCCCGTCTCCATCATACTCATTCTGATAAGATCACTCACTACTTACGTTATTTTTACACTGCAGAATACTTATATATATATGTAACAAGCAAGTTGAAAAGGTGTCTCAACTTTATTTTTTTACGCAATTAGCTGTTCCTGTCAATCTTCCTAATTACAAGGTTAGCAGAAGGTAGAAAAGAAAAACTTTTCACCACCCATTTCCCCCATGAGTATAATTATTGCCGGTGGCGTTGGCAGATGAATGAGTATTTTTTTGTAGGCCTTGACGAAAAAACAGACGACTTTTGCGAAGCAGTAGCACTTGGTTGGCTTATAGTTGAGTATATTATGAAGGCTTCATTCATGAAACAGATTTTTACTGCGCCGCAATGAGTTCATAAAAACGCTAAAAATTATCACCGTATAAAGGCTTGCACTGCTCTACAAAAACGCTAGAGTCGGTATCCCAATGTGAAATTTGCATGTTGACTATTAAAAATCAATTACAATGCAGCCTAGACAAATACCTGCAATGAAAATCAAGTATAGAAATGCACTTTCTCACAAGAATCTTATTACTGTTCGCTCTTTGATTGTGTGGCTGACTAAAGGCTATGACGAAAATGTTGCTACAATTTCACATACAACATTGCGCGTTAAAATAAAAATCAATTCAGTCTAAAAATACTTTATTCTTTGTTCACTAAATGAGTGTAGCTGGTTGATGGTTTCCAATTCAAACGTGGACATGAAGATTCAGTATTCCGTCATATGAAAAGAAAATGAAAGAAATACAGTACTCAGTAGTATTGTATTACGCTGATGAATTTACTTATTCACAACAACATATGCTACTCATCACTGACATGAAGCTGGAGGAGGTAGAAAATTTTAAGTAAGTGCAATGATGATGATGATTGCATATTGATGTTGTGCATACGGCACCCCTGAGCAGTCATGCGATGTCATGATGATGGCATGCTTAAAAATTATGTTCGGGGTACACGACCATGCTGTGAGTAGACAAGGACGAATAAATTAACATAATAGCTTTTAATGATTTCGATCAAGTTATTTTGGTCACTTTTCAGCAGTTTGAAAGAATTGGGTGCACTAAGCTTACTAGATACGAAGCAACGAATGATTTTTTTTAGTCATGAACGATACAACACCTTAAATTAAAACAGATTGCGAATTCTTTAAAACGAATCAAATCACATTCACTCAATCTTTGCCTCCACAAATCTCATTTCTAGTTCTGTCCCGATTCAGAGTCACAATTACACTGTTTTTCTCGTATACAATTATTACAATTATTAACAATACACATTTGACCTTAATTAATTACAGTATTTCAAAAACAGCTACACATACATATACTCCACAATATATTTCATTCAAAATGAGCACATTTAACCACAACCTCTACCATACTAAACGAGCCGACCTACATATTTTTATTTCCATCAGAAGTGTTCTGTTCATGTTCTGCTGTTGGAAGTTGGAACTGACCGACCACGAAAAACCGACCCAATTCCAATGCAATACTAATACTACAGACGATTCCACACAGTATATGGACCACTGCAATCTCAATCCAAAACCGAAAATAAAGGAAAGGACACTACACTAGTCTATACATAATGTGTAAGTATTTCACACACAGAGTAAAAAAGAATCCAATCCGTTTTATATTTTTTTCTTTCGTTCGGCCGTTCTTTCTGATCCTCCTCTGATGAATGATCATATCACTGTAACATATCTTTAGAAGAGAAGGAGGAAAAAGGGAATATATCAAACGAGATGAGTGGTCCTTATTTTTTTAGTTACTTACACTTTACGTCTCTCCCTCTTACTCACTCACACACTACCACGCAGAGGATCATACGTTTTATCATACATGTTTAGCAAAATAAAATGAGAAAGTGTACATGCATGTTCTGCTCTGTTCTGTTTTCTACTTTCTCTGCTGATCTTTTTTTTTTGCAAATGTACACGATACGATATGCAATGATGATGATGAGGATATGAGAGAAAGTTTCAAACTACACGGGCAATATACACATCCACTCTCTCTTATACATCTCATCATCATCACGAGCCAAACATACGTATATATACTCTTGTGTATGTGGTCTGATGTGAGCCTTTGTATTTTGAAAATAACACGGAATGGAAATGTATGCAGTAGTCAAGTAGTCACAAGTACACATGCTGAAAATACGCTAACTCAATTCACATCGTCTCGCCAATGTAATGTAGTACATTGCACAGCAGCAGAGCTCACAATCAGCTCACATCAAAATGCATGGGAAAGTATGAGAGAGAACTAGTAGCTTTCACTTTGCGTGTGCTGTGCATGCAGAGCTTTCAAAAGGAGAAAGAAATTGCATTGGCTATGGATGTGGATGCTTGCCGGAGAGGATGTTGTACTCCGACTCTGCCTTTCTCTCTACAGATTATGTGTACACTCCAGATTTCACAGAAGGAACCGAACCGAGAAAGATCTGGCGAGAGAAGAGAAGGAAATTGCTCGGATTTTACGTTCCCTGTTTAGTCCTTACACCATACCAGTCCAATGCACGATCTTCATGGAGAGGATTGGAGAAATCAGGCATGTTTGAGTTTGAGCCATGCAAAAAAAGTGCTTTTGTTTTTTCCTTTGCTGCATGCTGCTGCTGCTGTGCTCTGCAGGAAATGTTGCTTGCTGACTAATGCCTGCATGCATACTTACATCTATCTACATATATATTATGGTTCCGTGTGAATGTATCTACAAGTCCTTGTGTCTTGTTGGAATGAACTCAAGAATTCCTAGTCGGCTTCGGCAAAAAGTGTTCTTACTTTTTGTTCAAAAATATGTACCAAGTTAAGAGGAGAACGAGTTTGTACTATTTCACCTTTCCCATTTAAATTCCATTCCATTCTCAAGCCTCACATTTTATTTAGTATACAAAGCGTGTAATGAACATTTTTCTTTACTCTTTGGCTTTTCCAAACGTATGAACCAAGTATGTTTTAATGCACAGAGATAGTTTCATGATTATTCAGATCCCTTGTGCATGTACAGTATATGTATTTGTATGTGGAAGGAGAATGAATGAGGGTAAAAAATGGAACCAGGAAGTGCCGGTTCACATGAAAAGTAGTAATCAGTATGGGAAAAGCGGGAGGAATATAAAAGGAGAAAGTATTTTAGGTATTCCCAATCGGACCGTCATCTACATAAACATGTGTGTATCCTACAAGTTTGGGAAATAGTGAAAGTGTTTCTTGAGAAGAAAATGTGGCTGTGTCAGTAAACAAAGTGAGGATGATGCTGATACTAGAGATAATATAAATTTGTTGAAAAACAAGATGAAATATTATGGCCATTGCATTTTTAGGATACCTTTTTAAAATATATAATATTGCGTGAGGTGGAACAATTTTACCTTTTTCGAATACAAAAACATACTCATTTGTTGATGGTGCCGCAATAAATTTTGGTAATATAAGGCTTACTTATACACTATGGGATCATAGTGGATATGCCTTCACGTTCTTTTAATAAATGATGAAAATTGCACTTAATTTTCAATGCTTTACTACCCTTAAGTGTTCTCTGTGTGAATATTTAAAATTTAATTGTAGCAGTAGTATAATCCGCTGGATAAGCGACCATAATGATAGATTATACAGCTGGACAAATTATTGAATTATCGAAGCTCATTTCCAATCTGAGCTTAAACCAACAAAAACTCATGATTGTTACAAACTAAACTGGGATAAGTATTGAAGTTGTGTTAATAGCGATAAATGGTATATAGTAGCAGCGAAAAACTCTCTAAAGTATGAAAAAGCAACAACCGCAAAGTATAACGTTCATTTCAATATGAGTCCAGCAATGAATTAGATGAGCTTAAAAGTTGCCGACGGACGGACGTTCAGTCAGAGCGATCAACTGAAAATGGTTGCATGATTTCTGATTCTCGGTATACATACTTGGACTCCATGCAAGGATGAAAACGGTGTATTTGATATGAAAGCCCTACAACATTCACTGGTAGGCCCTGGTCTTAGGTTGAGTTGTATGAGACACGAGAATCCATCCGGTTATGTAGTCGCAGAGCTAGTAGTAATCGTCAAAGTCGGTAACAGTCGCTACGATTCCTTCCCGCATCCGATCCATTTACTCAAGAAGAGCTGAGCTAAGAGTAATGCTATATATATATACAAACACACGTAGTAAAGTTATAAACCTATTCTCTCTTTCTTTCTCTGAGATCTCCTCACTCTCACTCCTTTTTTTTGTAAGCATGCCAAAACAAAAATGTAGTGAGGAGATAGTGGTCTGGTAAAAGTGCTAACAGGCCGAGTAAGCAGTAAACATGCCTTTACTTTTGTAAGCCTTCTCATACTAACTAAAGTGCTACAATTTTACTCTCTTTCTTTCTGGGAAAGTGAAACAAGATCCGAGAAAGCTGTGGCTGTGTTTGATGTGAAGTGCCATATACACGTAGCTATAAATATATGGTGCTGGGAAGGACTCTGATCATTTCAAACAATAAGGAACAATGTTTTGCAGCAGTTGAGTTTTCGATATGTACGTACTATGAACAATAGCCGGAAAAGTTCCCTCCAGCTCGGCTCGTTGTTTTCACTCGGAAAAAATACAAGATTATGTACAATTTTTTCCAGCTTTTTGCCAACAAGAATTTTTGGGCCTATAGGCATTTTCTTTGCCAAAAGGTTTTCATTCTTGAGACTCCTTGTGTTCTTTTCATACTTCTGGCTCCAAGCTAACTTTCAATTTCGTGAGTATTTGTAGGATCATCCAAACATAGTCATTTCATTTCATTCTTTGCCATGAACAGATTATACAAAACCCATAAACTTTTCTTTTGCACGAAACCATATTGGTGGTATGTATGATTTGTGGTGTCTTTGTTGTGACATTTCATGATGCATATGGAGTCAATAAGAAACTCGTTTCGTTCTTGTATCCCGTCGTACCGTAGAGCACTCTACACCTTGTTGTATCGTAGAAAATATTTTCTTATTCTCAAGCATGGAAAACGAATGGTGTTGTAAATCATCTTTTGAAAATGGCCTTTTATTGAAAATGGAATAGGAGAGGCACGAGCAGAACCGCAATATACTGCAAAAAATTATTGTTGTTCCAGTTTTTGCCTAAAGTCGCAGAGTTGCAGGAGTCCGAGTTGCAACTACAAAATAGACCTGACGACGACTCATCAACGTACTCTTTGAGCAGGCCTAAAACTTGCCGAACTTCCAATGATGACGTGCTGTTAATTACTTCTCCAAGAGTTTTAGCACTACAAACATTGTCTGGCATATTATCTTCTGGCCACGGCATGCAAGTTCGAGCTGTCGCTTTTACTACATGACCCCCTATAACTTTTCCGTGATAATAAACCTTTGTACAAGTAAATCTCACCCTCTCTATAAAAACAGATCAGTTGGCATTTAGTACAAATTTTAAGTAAAAGTGCTGCTTAACTTTATTTACTTTATACTTCAATAAGGGTTTAACGTACCTTGTTTGATATGGGAGCACGATGAAATCAGATCCTTATCCGGTTTTTTGCTGCTTCGACAAGATTTATCCGGTGTATAGTGAGGTATTGACGGTAAATCTGACTCTGCAATGTTATCCGCCTCTATAAAATAGCACGTGTAGCATTCTAAATTTCAAACGCAAATTTACTTTATTAGAAAATGAAAATTAAGTAATATTTCTTTATTTATACTAAATAGTGGTTTTTGCTAAAGGATTATACCATCAACTGAACACTGCGAGCTAATGATGAGATTTATTAGAACAATGAGTATAATGAAGAAAGCAAGTTTTGGTTTACGTGATACGATCATGATGCGGTATTTCAGCTCACTTTCTTTTCAACAGTTAGAACCACTAATTTACGCTAAATGAATCAAAATGCTGCGATATTGATCATTTGTTATTTAATTAATCTCTCAAAAACTTGAATGGTTAACCCCTGCCCAAATTATCAGTCATATATCTTACATTAATGTCAAATAAATGTCCATTTTTGCGGTATTCTGTCAAAAGAAACCTTTATGGAGTTTTCAAGTTTTACTTGCAATTGCAATCAATGTCAGCCTCTGGGAACGTATTAAATGTTTACCTATGATAACAATAATGTTTGTTTGGCAATTAAAGTTGATGAGTTTTAGGTATAAAAATCAATCAAGTAGTTTCATGCAGTTGGTAGTGGCTGGACGGCTGTCATTTATAGAAAGTCTTATCTTTTATACAACGATCAACATGTAATTGCTTATAAGCTTATATTGTACATTGATTTTGTGGCTTTTCAAAACGATACATGACATCTGAATGTGATTTGATTGCGTCAGATAACATGTGTTGAGATTATCTCTTAATGGTCGAACATTAATTTTCATGTACAAACTTACGCACAAAGTTGGGTTTTACACAAGACATTTATAAAGGATAAGGCAGTCATAATTATCGTTTTACAATATGTTATGAACGCACAAGAATAAACTATTACATAATTATTTTCAATGACCATGTTGGTACTTCTTGGTCAAATAGTTTCAGTTTCAGAGTGATAAGTAGATGAATAACATGCAAAAGACATTAGTATATGGATCTTTCTTTAGCATGTTGCAAAAGTATATGAACATCTTTATTATACAGCAGTTCATATTATCACAAAAACTTTGAGAACACATCATCAACGTTGTCGCCTAAATAATATCATGTTCCCTACGGATGAATGTATCACGTTTGGAGCTGAAATGGCGGAAGTCCTTGATTGGATTGGAAACTTTAGTTGAAAAGGGGGAAAAGTGTTGACTAGATAATATGTGCGGCAAAAAGTACATAAAGTATAAAATGCAGCCATGTACAACAACCGGCTTCTTTTGATGAACGGTGAAAGCAAGCAACGACGCGAGATAAACTTTGCTAACAAGTTGAAGTAGAAGAACACGAGAGAATCGAATATACAGCATGCGAAATGTATTCAGCTACCATTCGTATTCACAAATGAGCAACCATGTATACTCCGTTTATGACAGGAAGATGCGTATTACACTAAAGAAAATAAGGTAAAAATGTGTTCGTTAACTGGTAATGGTAAACCAAACCAACCAATGACTCTCATCATTATTATCATTGGAGCTACACAATGCAATAATGAAATGATGGTGATGATAACTAAAGAGCACTTTGCCAGATTACTTTTTCTCTCCTCGTCGACATAAAGTGACAATCTTGGTCCTTTCACTGGAGAGCAGAAAAAAACTAATGACTGAACATATTACCACTATTTTTTTTATAGTGCTGTACTATGTAAGTACATACATAATGTAGTGCATGCATCATCATCATACATTTTCCATTCAGTTGCGTATGTGTCAAAATGATTATCAATGAAAAAATGAAAGAATCAAGTAAGCTTTTGAAGTACTTTGAACAACTTGCTTACCACGTTCCCACAATGAAAGGATGGGTACTTTGCACGGGAACGAGGAAAAAAACATCCACCCACTTCATCATTGTCGTTCTCGTCACTTCATCATTAGTGGTGATTGCATGGGTAAGGTACAGATTTTCTGTCCATAATATACTTTTGCAACGTATAGCGAGGACAAAACATTTTACGCTGTGCATTAGGTTTCCGGATCATCAGCCTACAAAGGCAGTTCATTAAAACGTGAATGTGAACACACGTGTATATTGGGTGGGTGCTTGTCATGTTCATTCAACCTTTTTATGATGATGTGATGGGATGACAATGATGATGATATGCGTATGCATAGTACAATGAGATGCTCTTCGCGAACCTTAAATAATATAGGTATAGAAGATGAAGGCTTTTTACAGAGGACAGAAAATAAAATATTGTTTGTACCCAAAGAACTTGTGTGTGCGGCGCTGCTATTATAGCTAATGTTTTTATGGCGATATAAAAGGTTACCGCTGAATAAATAGTCATGATGAAAACCGACCTAATACCTAATGCTTTGGCTCACATTGGCATTAGTGATCAAAATTCAATGAAATATGGTTAATTCAGGTTTGATGTTTTTTGTATGAACACAATGGAATTTTAATAGTTCTGTTCAAGGGACACGTACGCACACAATTTAGGATTCAAAATTTTTTGAAATGAGACACACACAAAATGCAGCAACATTGCAGTAGTAATTCCACGACTCTTTGAAAATCATGCCTCACTCATAGTCAGTCCAATTGTAAGTCATTCATCGTTTTCTCCATTATTGAAACACTGTCAACAAAGTCTCCAATTCCAGAACACATGGTTGCCCCCTGCTCACTTATGCAAGATTTCATGGAAGACTCCGTGATCTCTACGGGCTTGCCAAATGCAACATCCTCTACAAAAGTGACTCCTCTAACCCGAGGATTGTTGTTCAAAATGTCTTCATCGGATTTTGACAGAGTCAAACCGGCGGACCCTTTACGAATTGCCTCCTCAACAAGAACATCTTCTGGAGTTTCCAAGTTGCTCTCAAAGAGTTTGCTCATGGCTGATCGACCAAGTTGTTCGAATTCTGTGAAATTCATATGTATAAAATGGATTTTAGATACGTACAAAAATGAGTTACTTGCATGACATATTTCTGTGACAGCGAACCTTCTACACTGAGTTTGTTGTCGCCATCAATGTCATAGCGCTGGATAAGGCAGCGTATGGGCTCAAGTGGTACGGATATCCCAATACTGTCATAAACTTCACATAGGTCAAATTCACTGACGAACCCATCCTGATCCTTATCAAAGAGTCCCATGAGGTATTTCATTCTGTCGGATACGTTTTTGTCAAAGTCGATGGCTAAGTAAATGATGAGTTTTCGAAATAGCACCTCATCAATATATTCAGTGGACTGGCCGCTTTCAGCATGTTGTTGGAGAAAGGCATCCAGCTCCTCTTCACTGGTCTTCTGCTCTCGAAACTGGTTTACAAGAGTAAGATACTCCTTCTTTGATACTTGCTTTGTCTTGTCTTTGTCCAGCATAATGAATACATACTTGCTTAGGAACCGACCCAATTCGGTCATTTGAAGATATTCTTGAGAAGCCTGCACGAACGGACAACAACATGAAGTAATTAATGAATGGGCGAGATTGAGATTAGACTTTGTCGAATGCTCTTTGCAAATAAACAAGTCATCACTTTTACCTCCTCTGGAGTACCGAAGAATGCGCTGATTCCACCACCCATCTTAATGAATTGGTCTCTTTATACGGTTCGATTAATTAGGGAGGGAGGTGTGTTCTTTCTGTGCCTTGCCGTTAATGTTGATCTGACGTCTGTGCTGACTCTTAAATCTACTTGGAAAGTGCAGGAAGTGCGCATTTATCATTTCTGCTTCAAGAAGGTTCGCAAAAACAAATACATACATGCAACTTTTAATGGGGATTACCATGGGAAAACCCTAACAAAAGATTATCCCCATGATTATCAAAAGGCTGGGTGGTATAATAGCATTGTAATGTTGTCTCATTTACTGCATATCTATCTTACTTATTTACTCATATCCTCTCTGAAAGATGTACATATATCTGCAAAAAGGAATAGTGTGAATGCCACCATGCACCACCATAGTGAATGCTCATTGTACCGAATCACCATTATTCATGCCATTTATTCCATCCGTTTATGGAATTGAAACCTCCATCACCTATATTATCTAAAAACTGATCTGCAATTACATAATACTCAGTATTTTGCAAAAAAAATATTTCCCAAAAATCCAAATTGCATTGAGAAAAAGTGATCGTTATAAATATCTCTAATGGTGCCATAAAACTTTCTCCTCCTTTTCATTCCTTGCGCGGCACAAGCGAGCAAAAAACTTTTTGTTCAATCAGACATAGTTTATACCGTTTACATGAATCTCTATTACTTCCTGTCTATGAGAAAATATGCACAAACATAGTACGTACGCATACCATACAGGCATACGGCTACGAATTATATGCATGCATGCATATAGTAAGTTTGCGCATTTCTTCACAAAAACTTTTTCCTCGGCTCACGCTGCATATTTTTTACTTTCCCTATCAAAGTACACTTTGTGTGACAAACAATTTTTATGGATTGGAAAAATACCTTTTCCAGTATAACAGTCCAAGATTTATGTATGTTTGAAGAAGTCTGGAGTATCTTGAGTAGCGCTGAGCGAACTACTTCATAGTCTAAATTCAAAAAATGATTTGTGATCTAGTTTCAGTACAATGCATTTTCTCATATAGTGGAAAAGCGTAATGTTCAAAATGATCATGCTAAGCTATAAAGTGATATGAAATTGATGGAGACTAAACGTCTCTAACAAGGCCAATGTTTAATGGGAGAACAAATATACACTATATCACGACGAGGATAATCAATTGAGTAAACATGCTTTTTAATATTTTTTCTTGATTTTTACACTTTCTTTTCTTTTCATGTTCAACATCATCATCATTATTATCATCTTTTGATTGCGAGGATTACAGTTTACTTGATTTTGTTTGTCTATTTAGTAATAACAATACAATAAAGGAACAACAAAATGCTCACTCCTGCTTGCTACATTTCTGTCAACGTTTCTATAATATATCATTCCTATGCATACCTGTCTTACCGACTTATACATTTTCCCTTCCGAATAATGGTCCCGCATATAACATGGATATTGATTGTAATGTAACCCTTTTACAATCATCAGAGATATAATTTTTTAGTACGTACCATCAACTACTTTAGAACATGATTAAGGTATTTTTTATCATCAACAAAAACAAATTTAACAAGCTTTTTGTCATCTTGCTTCGCCCTTTCTTAAACTTTCTAAACTCGATTCAGATGTTAACAGTTCATCATCATCTTTTTCATTTTTCAGGTGTTAACACATCAATAAAAACAACTGCATGATGGTGCTACACGGATAACGGAAACAAAATTTCTTAACAGCATTTTTTACAACAATAATTTTTCCCCAAAAAACAAAATTTCTTAATATGTATAATAATGTTGATAACTAAGTGTTTGCAAGGTGTATTTCAGTAATTAACAATAACAATAAATTGGAATCATACGCTAAAATCATTGTAACCCTAATTTTTCTTCTTTCTTCATTTATAATTCTAGAAAAAAACAACAAAACAAACAAAAAATGGTTTCTCCACAATTTCCCAAAACCCAATATATAATGTATGTCTTCTAATTACACAGTTATCGTTATTAATATACCCAATAATCCTAATCCACAAAAAAATTGATAATGAATGTTTTCATTTATACAATTGTAACTAATTATTTTGCCTTCAAAACAAAAACAAAGACCAGGCTGCTGCTAGCTTAGTATGTAATATAATATTGCATAACATGCAGATTCTGCAGAAAATCCTGAAAAAATGCACTTGATGTATTGGTATATAATATTGATAACAGATTGTTAAATGCTATGAATGGGTCGTCACTTGTCTCTACCAATTTTTCAACTATTTTTATCCACACATTGTATTAACCAGTGTGATTTGATTTCTTGGGTCCAGATAATAACTATCTAATCCAACAAAACATATTTCAAATATTACAAAATTCTGACTGATGTTCCACTCCTCGAATTTTTCCTTGATTATGTCGTATGTGTGTGTGTGTATAACTTATGTCTGCTGGCAAATATTAGACCTTTTTAAATAAATAGCTGAAAAAATCAAAAGTATTAGCATCTTTTCTGACCCTCTAATTGTCTAAAAGTCTAGTAATTACAGTGGTAAAAACTAGTCAACAACAATAATATAATAGTCATGTAATGTGATTATATTTTATAACGATAATTTTTCATAAACCTAATTGTATATTTTATAACAATTGCTAATTACTACAGGCTAATGTGTGATGATTACAATATGTGATAGTCAAATTACAGCAGATTAGTTACATGTGTATTTAATATAATATGGAGCAGCGTTTCGTCCCAATTATTTGTTACATCGTAGAAATAATTATTATATTATGATTTTCCTATGATTTAATATTTAAGCACAGCGTGACATTTAAAATTAAATGCAATAAGGCAAAAAATTCTTAAAAAGAATATAGACAATTACTGCTCTATTAAATGTTGTATCAATTCAGATATAAGTTCCGGTCACACAATTCTAATTTTTTTTTTTTGGAACGAATAGTTTGGTGAGGAGCAACCTTGAGATTTTTTTTATATGCATGCATGCACATACGGGATTTAGTACAGGTATTCTCGCATTCTCTGAGCAGCTAGCTGTCTTCTGTCAATTCATAATAATTAAAATTTATCATCCTAACCAGATGTTTAACCGTCGTCATATACTAATCATCATAAGTGTTGGTTTTGTGGTTTTACACAAACTATTCCTCTCTCCGCTTGCAACCATGCAAAAATGTAGCATGCATTACATTGTGAAGCATAAAAATTTTGTTGTATAGGAAAGAATAAACTCATTGTCTCAATATCTGTGATTCCAGATAATATAAAAAGAAAACCAATTGCGCTTACTCGCATTACATTCACTCACTCCCACAAATAAAGAAAACATACGTAAGGAATCAATACAAAGTATTTAAAGCAGTCCTTGTCCAATATATATCATTCATTGTACAATGATCCCCACCACTTTTCCCTTTCTACTTCTTGTTCCTTTTTTTCTGACCAATAATTTGTTACTTACTATTTAAGAACGTCATTTGTTGTATATTTGGCTCTTTGTCGAGATACGATACGATTCACGTTATATAGTTACAATAGATATTTCAGTATTATGGTCTCGAAAAATATTATAAACTCTATCGTTGTTGATACATTTAAATAGTTTCATTTCTTCTGTATCATATAACAAGTAAAGTTTTCATCCA
The DNA here is from genome assembly GCA_001718145.1 of Orchesella cincta. Lineage (NCBI taxonomy): Eukaryota > Metazoa > Arthropoda > Collembola > Entomobryomorpha > Orchesellidae > Orchesella > Orchesella cincta. The sequence continues at coordinate 79,056 of LJIJ01000132.1, forward strand.
TTCAGTACAAAAATTGCTTTCTCTATATATGATATATCTCCGAACACTAGCTCTATAAATCTAATATGTTGTATATCATACATGTATTTATTCATATAACTAAATATATATTTCCATTTCGTGTTACTTAAAACTAAACTAATTAACTTCTTTCCATTCAGCAGTACTTCAGATTTCTACCTAGGTCGAGAATTTACCCTGAGTCCTTTGTTTAGCCGGCCGTTGACTGCCAGTACCGAAACCTGTTCTACCAGACGCTTTCCAGGTCCAAGGAAGAGCAGTTGCCGGTCCCCCTGCAGTCCTAAACGCAGAACTCCAGCCTGCTGTCCCAGCCCCACCGTTCCAAGCGTCGCCAGTGCCATCAGCCCACCTACCACTTGCGACACCATTTCCGGCACGACCCCAAGATGGATCACCCCAGGGCCAAGGCCAACCTGCAGCTGTTAAAAAGTCTACAAAAACACCACCATTTCATAAGTGTCAACTACTTGATCAAAAAATTTACAAGGTCACCATGAGTTATTTGTAGGAATAAACTTACCGAAATCGCTCCGACCCATTGGAGCTCCAGGAATTCCTCTCGCACGTCCCATGGGCATGGGTGGCATAACTCTGAAAAATAATGAAGCAGGCATTTTTAATTGTCAATCCTGAAATCAGAATCATGGTCTCGTCTTATGTTTAGCCACTTACGGTGGACGTTGAGCCATCATTTGCATCATGCGCCGTTCTCGAGCACGAAGAATTTCTTCCTTCTTCTTTTTATCGGACGGAGGTTTGGCAAGCGAAATTTCAATATTGGAACCACCAACGTCCTTATTGTTCTGGTCATTCATGGCCTTTAAGGCAGAGTCACGATCCTCGAAATGGACAAAAGCGTAGTCTTTAATCTTTTTAACACGTTCGACTTTTCCATAAGGTTCGAACGTCTCTTTCAATCTTTCTTCAGTCACGTCTTGAGTTAAATTACGAACATAAAGAACTTTAACTTTAGACATGGTCTCATCATCAGGCTCTTCTTGAGGGTCTGCCCAGTCTACAATGATATCGCATCCCCAAACTTTGACGCGAGATGTTCCCAAACGACGTTTGGCCAATGAGGCAGCTTTATGAGACTCGTATTCGAGAAAACAGAACCCACGATTCTTCTTTCGATCATCGGGTGAGCTATAAATTATCACTTCCGTGAGACCAGCTAAAAACAAAGACAAGAATTTAAACTCTGGAATTAGGTCCAATACACGCATTAACAGTAATTTTAAGCCAATAGCATTGACATTCTGAAACATATAAGCCACCTACACATACACAATAATCGTTAACTAGCAAAATTGTAAGCAAGTCATTTACCAGAATGGCTACAGAATTTACGGTTCACAGAAGGTTAAAAAATAATTACGCAACACATTTAGAATACAAAATAGAATTTACAAAAAAGTACTTACGAGCATGCTTTGAGAACTCCTCAAACAGTTCATCGCGATCCCTATTTTTAGGAATGTTTCCAACAAACAAACGGTGATTGTTGTACGATATTGTCACACCTATTTTTTTCCCTTTACGAATCTCGAAGTCGTTAAGCTGTTTACAAAAGTACAAAACAACATTCAAAAATAATTAGCAAACAAAAAAACTTTATTCATCTCGTATTGGTATTCAGACTCCAAATCTGAAAATGTTATCCTATTTGGTTTTCGTTTACTCAAATAGTTCCTATTTGAAATTTGAAACATATACTCTATCTTCATTTGAGAACAAGTACGGTTCATAAATACTAACGATCAGTATTAAAAAAGTATTAGAAATAAGATTTTAATTTGATATTCTAACTGGTGGCAAATAAAACGTCAACGCAGCGCAAATTCATAATTTTTCATCAAAAATTACTTGTTCGTTTCTTGAACTCTTCAAAAAGTGTGTCCTTATCCTTTGACTTTGGAATGTTGCCCACGAATAGTTGGGTTTTTGGGCGACACACTAAAACTTTGCAAGCAGTAGTTCCAGCTCGAAGACTTACACCATCCATCTGGATGTTTGAGTACATATTATAAATTTTAACCGTACATTTTTAAATTGAATTGAAACAGAATATAAAGTTTTGTCTGATAATTCTGATACGATAAATGTAGAAATTACATCGATTGATACTAGACAATTTTTAGTTACAAATTTTTGACTGTTTAATAAGGTTTACCTGGCGAACAGCCTCTTGTGCACCGTCTCGACCGGTGAATGTTACGAAAGCGTAACCACGATTGAGACCAGTCATTGGATCCATCATTAAACGGAGATCCCAGATTGAACCACATTTTTCAAATAAGGGGATTAGTTCATCTTCATACATGTCCTTAGGTATCTTCCCACAGAACACCTGAAATATTAAAAAAGCCCAAGTAAAGATACAGGTCTTCATACTCAACAATTTGAGCAGTTAATATTTGCTAAGGTACCTCACACCCATTACCAGGTGGCATAGTATCCCAGTTTGGCGGTGGTCCACCATATTTTCGTTGGCCAGTTGTCACATCTAGTGAATACCCAGTTCTCTCCAGAATAGCTTTAATTTTGGCTTCATTTGGACCCTTCGCAGGACTACTACAAAAACCAAATAACACATTTTGTCAAGCAATTGAATACAATTACACGGGATGACACTCACAATTCAACACTATTTAAGTCAGGTGACTGTGTTTAAATCATTTAAATCGGCGAGCTCTCAATTAATATGCAAAATTACACTTCCAACCAATGTATAATTAATTATCATTACGTGCTATCTTCGTCAACAAAGATGGGCTCCCTTTTTACTCTCCAATTGAATTCATCGGCATTACTTTTCTCGTTTTTAAATTCAGGCCATATTGACTCAGATATTGACATGCTAGTCATGGAATTCATGTTTTGTTCATTAGAAAATTTGAAAGCGTCTCTCGTCTACAGAGTTGTATCGAGTTATCAAGTAACAATTTCGTTTCAAATGAGGTTCCTAATTTTTAAAAAATGTTTTTGAAATGAAAAATTGAAAATCACTCCGAATTCTGAATAGGTAGGTAAGAATAGAAAAGAAAAGTGTGGTCGGTTTCGAACGCTACTTATGATTTTAATGTCAACTTTATACGACTCGAAAAATCTAATGGAGGAGCTACCTGGATAATCTCAGAAACATGCTGATAAGCTAGATCTGGAAATTCTATATTATGCACTATAAAAAATTACTACACGAATTTCTATGGGAATTTAGGTACACACTGTATCAAGTATTTACAACAACCACTTCTGATCAGTCTGGTTAGTCATAGGCATGCTGTCTTGTATAGCGAAAATGATCAGACCTTGTCGTTGTCATTACTCATACTGAATGAATATGCCATGCATACGACCAAGAGACAAGAGATACGCAGTAATGTACCGATTATGACTAAAACTGAAGTGAGATGCTTTAGCATCCATTTCCATTGCATAATTTCTTTTCAAACACTTAGGCACAACATTGGCATTGCATATAATATTTATAAAATTAAAAATATGTATGTATATATATATGCTGTATTTACCTTTGAACTTGAGGAACGGTCGTTTGGCCGGATCTAGATTTCTGGCGATAAGTTTTCATGACCCCACAGAGGTAGGCCGATTTGTTTGAAACATGTTCCAAATTGGAATCCAGAAACTGTTTCAGCACCGTTAGAGCCCCGTCTACAGGAAACTCTTTTAGGGCATCTAATGCCCTTTCGTCCAGGTCACTATGCGCTAGTTTCCCTGTAAAACAAAAGAAAGGATTCATGAGAACTCCCCTTCTTTACATCTTGATCACCAACATTAGAAAATAAATCATAAATTGGTGATCAAATTAAAGTGGGACAATCCAAGTTAAGTACTTTTTTCAGACAAAATTTTCTAGACAAAAAATTCATGCAAATCTGAACCAAGCATTTTACGTATGAAATCAATTTTAAAAAACATGGATCGCAGTGAATAAATTATTGACATACCGGTACTATAAATATCGTCCAATTTGGCAGCTACTTTTTCATCTAAGCCACATTGGATAAGTTTTTGATAGTCGGCTGAGCGTTGGTCTGCTGGGATATTACGTGGCTCAGTCGACTCATCTTTTTTATTTGCAGAAAAACTATCTCCCCCAGCAGCCTGATCTATTCCCTTTCCACTGGAAGCACCTGTTGTTGTGGAGTCTTGGTTTAACTTGGTGGTCTCCGCTTCTCCAAGACCTGCTACCTCCCCGTTGTTCCCACTGGCCATGATTATGTCTTGTTTCGAAAAACGGTCGTCAGACAATCAAAACTATTCCAATTATTATTGCGAAAACAAAATCAATCGCTTCTTCTCCCGTTGCACGTTAAAACTATAAAACTAAACAATCCCCAAACCGAATCAGAAATCTTGAGTTGAACCATAAAGCGGGGCAATATCCTCCTTGCATAAAAGTTGAGCTATGTTTCTTCAATCCAAACGCTGTACTAGGCGTTGTAGGCCAGTGGGTGATGACAAATTGTTGAGTGTTTAATTTTAACTTAATACACAAACTAAGCTGATTATAAACAGAATCTTGTTCTACTGTCAGATAAGATTCCACGGACCAATGTTGAGTATCTCACCCCAAAAAATTGACAATTCTGTATTATTTTTAAGGCAACTAAATGATATCTGGGCACGATGATGACAAATGATAGTTAGTGGCAGATGAAATCTGGATCCGGATGTCTCTTCAATCACAACTTATCAAAAAATGAAGATAATTTACAAGGAGCCACAAGAAAAAATGATAAATTCCTTTCTGGATATTCCTTTCTTAACAATTACATTACAATTCTTGGCTCCAAGTATTTCAACAAAGAGATGCTTTTAAATGTTGATTGTCTACAATAATATATTTTTCACTGCATAAATTTTGACAACTTGTACACTAACTTCCAATAACGTTTTTGTTAGCAACTACATCAATCCTAATCCACACTTATAATTTTCAGTGAGTACTATCTACAGATAACATGCATTAACACGAATTAAAATTAATTATGGGTGATTTGATTGATTGATGGTGGTGATGATGATGATACGACGACGAGTGATCAATCGAATTATTGTCCGTCTGAACGGAAACTCAATGAAATTCAACGTAAGTAAAACAACTCAACAACAATAAGTCCAATTGATGTTAATAATTTGATTATCCTCCTGATCTTGATATTCTGATGAGGTACAAATTCAGACGGAGGCCACGATTAACCACCTACAAAAAACAAACAAAAAAATCATCATAAGTTAAGATGAACAACACAAGTCGGGTGTATAAATGTATTGAGAGCTCAGTTTAAAAATTAAATGTACACATACTGAATACAGAATACCCTCCCCTTCAGTCCTTAATCATCTAAACTAAACTCATGTCTAGAAAACACCTGAATTTTCAGCATCAACGCCCTACTGACAACCAACTCAGTCTTTTAATTGTTCTTAATTAAAAATCAGTAAACAAACACACAGTTTCTTTCTCAATACCTCCCACAAAAGATCCATCGCCACACACACGTCAATACAGTTAATACTTTCTCCACAAAATTATTGGCAAATAGAACACAAATACAAAATGTAAAATGAGTAACCAGAGAAAGTGATCTAATCAGTTATGAATGACAGGCTGCAACTTGCTATGTGTCATCAATTCGGAGAATCACAAAGAATTGAAAACGCCTTCCATCTTTTTGATCTTTTCACCTGACCCGACCTCACCTCAGCAGGCGAAAAGATCAGCCGATCAGCTCGATACTGATCTGATTGCATTTGTCACTTGTTGATCTGGATGCCATCAGTTTCAGTCATCTGCCCTTGTATTTTGTATGACAGAACAAAACAAATACAGACGAGCAAAATAGCGATGCAGATGTTACGGATATCAGACCGTTCTCAACAAAGACAAAAGTCCTTTAGGACATACACATTCCTTTCGGTAATATCCATAAGTATATTTTATCCTTATGACTTTGTCTGCTCACCGATTCTTTGGTCGAAAGGGTTATGATATTTATTGTATTTTTCACATTTATCGCAATCATCATTATTGCGTTACCTTTCCAGTTCCTTTTGCTTGTTTCACCCATCCTAATCATGAGATGATAATATATGTATATGCTCAAATATTAAGAGCAATTCCATTTTCACGCTCTGTTGTATTTAGTTACTTTTTTTTACTACAGACTTTACTACCAGACCAAACCACTGCTCACGATCAGTGCAGGATTCAGTCACAACTCTTTGGTTTATGAATGAACTCGTCGTGATAACTCACCATTAACATGGTCAGTGCACCTGTCTACCTGCACGGGTAGCTTACCCACATACCTGGCTAGTTTTTCAGTTTACACACTTTTTGACTTTACAAGTCTAACTGACTGGGGATCATCATTGTTATCACATCAAATCCATTCTAGTAATCAAATCACATTAGAGTTTTATGCATTTGCATGACACACATACGGATACAAAGCTAGAGCTAAGTAAGTACATAACATTTTAGTGTAGAGTAATAAAAAGGAATGAAATGCATTTTTTTCGCAATGTACAATTTGCATGCAACATGGCATGGGCTTGTGTATTAGATCTCCTCTCATCCCTCTAAAAACACTAAGTCATTCATGATTACCAACAAGGAGATTCCATTATTATACTCTTATAAAAACTGAATAGCGTATTTACATCATTTTACGTTTACGTTATGTTACATCCTTCAACATCGTATTAAAACGACTCCCGATGTTGGATGTCGACATGTCGATGCACAATGGAATTGACCGGTCTTTTGCCTAGTGGCAGTGCCACATTTTATACATATACCTTACTTTTTTATCGCAAGAATATAATCAGGAAACCTGTAAATCCGCTACTGCCCCTTATGCGAACATTACAAAAAGGCTCATAAAACCTGAGAAGGTAGAAATAAATTCTTTGCATGACATGACGAGAAATGTAAAGCCATGAGAAAGAAAACAATCTTCTTATGGAGTCATTGCCATACTTTACTTTTAATACAGCACCAGCTAGACACTGTGTCAGGTTAAGCAACAACAAAACTTGTGCACCTGCACAATCTGCATGTTACATTACGACTTCAACAATGAAAACCGCCCGCCATGCCGTCATCGTTCTAACATGTAAGGCAAAAAATCATATTGTCATCAATCAGTCAGTAGAGTAGAATTCAAATAAATATGAATACATTGAATATTACACTATCTTCAGTTCATCATTACAATGCAATATTGCATTCATTCAATTCATTTCATGTAAAAAGTCAATGCACGATTTGTAGATCACCTCAATTTTATTGTGTAACTCGTGCTGCTAGACAATCACGCAAAGGCTCACAGACATAGACATAGGCTTTGTAATTTATATAGTACTTGCACATTTTTGAAACGTGTGCATCATATCTCATAATACCTGATGCAAAGTTAATCTTCTTAAAACAGGAAATTAGGTATTCAAAAGGGTTTTTTATGATGATATGAAAAGACGCATCCGAGGAAAACATTTTTATTTTACATGTTTTTAAATCCCAGATGAGGTAAAAACTGTGCCTCGAGGGTGTGTGTAAGAAAAATCCAAAATTCTGCTAGGATCATGTTCTTGGATATTCGAAAAGGTATAATATATTAACATTTTTCCAATGAAAGATATTTGCCATTTGTCAGCACTCGGTTGTGTTGCGGTTTTGGATACACAATTAACAATCCAATTAGGCAAACTGTAATGCAGCGTCTAGCCAATAATTACGTTCTCCCCCAAAAATCACGTTTCAATAATTGCAGCTTGGTGATCGGGTAGATTATAGGTACTAGGTAGTTAATCCAGTTATACGAAGCAAATATCAACCAAGTGCTAAAGTAAACCTTTACAGCTTTCCCTACATTAACGCGCTGTGTACAAGTAGATACGTCTCCTTATGCTGAACTGAGCTGAATTTTCCACCGGTAGAGTAAAACTGAAAGCCCTTTGTGTAAATATTTCGTTAATTATAAGCATATCAATATGCTGCTCCAATTGGAGAAGACTGTAATAGTTTTCAAATGATATTATTTGCTAACTCAGGTTCCAAACTTTCACAATTATCAAGTCAGATTGGTGTTTTTAGTTAACACGTTTACTTTTCACAGTATAGAAACGCCATTACATACACAGATTCAAGTATGTATGGAGCTGGGACTGTGGCTATAATTAATAGGTATATTAATATCCCATTATTGGTAAATCCTATTCACAGTACATAATTGCCTCAGTGGGTTGAACCACTAAACTGAACTACTTACTGGATGAGTATCTATGCTATCTAAGTACTATACATATTATGCCGTATGAAAATATTTTCTACCTACACGTTTTTAGAAATATTAATAATTCGGCCTAAACCAGCAATACAAGCAAACGATGACGAACATTCGCTTACGTAGTTACCTTCTTAGAGCTAGAGCATTTTTATCAAAGATTCGTATGCATAAAGCCTTCTCGAATACCCTGTCTTTCCTTCAAGAATACTTCCATATGCCAAGTAATTTCACAGAAAAATTCTTTCACCTCTCGCTCTCATCGTCAGCGAGATAGTTTGAGCTCAGCTGCTGCTGAATGGGAAAGTTAAGCAACACCACATACGTTTGAACGGGAAGTTCCTGGAATAGGAAGGCGTGCAGCAGATCAGAGAAAACCCCTACCAGGTTGCTCTAAAAGGGAACGAAAAAGATATGGAAGGTGAAAGTAACCAAGAAATGAGATTTGGAAATAAAAGCAAGCAGTTTGTTATTCTCTCTGCCTTTATCCTCCTACACAAATTTTCCTCCGCAACTACTACACAACGCAAAAGTAGCTTTTATATATATCTGGGCACGTGTCTCTCTATCTCTGTACAGTACATATAGTAAGCCACGAAATTTGCAGTTTGCTTTGTCTTCTCAACTGTTCCAAATACGTTCCATAGAATAAACAACACAATGTTTCTAAATAGCATCGTATCTTCCATTACGACTTCTACATTCATTTTCCTCTATAAATATTATAATGTATCCCGAATAGGCAGCATACGTATAATGGAGAAAGAAGAGAAACAGAACGTAAAACGACGGAATCGTCATCTTAACCTTAACCAGCAGTAAGTAGAGTTCTTTTACAACCCTTCTCCTTGTTCAAAGCGTACACAATATTTTTTGGAATAAATAATCCAGCAAAATCATTACGCACTCCAGTTGCTTCTCATTCCTTCTCGTCTCAACATCGACATTAACATGTAACATCCATTTCGTTCTTGGCTTTACACGTGTACACCTGTTGTTACTCACTTGAGCCCACTGACATAGGAAAGGAAACAAGAACTTCTCTCTCGAGAAATGGAAACGTATTGAGCTTTTCCCACTTCATGACTGGAAACATGTATTCACCCAGCAAAGCAATCACTTAGCATTATGGTAAAAGGGGAAACTCGAAAAGGCTAAACTGGTGCTTCTGGATGAAATGGAATGTTTTTTATTGAAATGGAGATGGAGAGTCATCATCATCATCGTCATATATGTACTGTGAGCCAGCATAAATGAGCGACAGACAACCAAAGGAACCCACATTAATACAGTGTTTGCAAATACAACACTCTTTCCCTCATTCATTCATCCACGAGCAGCAAGCGAGCGGGTGAAAGTAAGGTAGAACACAGCCTGGAGGATTTTTGTTACTCAACTCTTTCCCTTTCTGTTCCAAAATGCTCAATCAATATCTCCCAGGCAGACAATAGAACTGAGCTTGGTTGGTTTGCTGTAAACATCACTATGAAATCGTGTCTACGTCAACTGTATTAAATAGAATACTTTGTACTTTGAACGGCATATATAACATAATGTTGGCCTGTTTGTCTTTCTCCGACCTACCAAAAAAAACGCAAGTTGTACAGGGAACTTTCATCGTATTATCCCCTGCAAAACCCAAAGAGTAAAAGAAAACTGTCTACTTCTATGTCAGTTTCGTCCTCTCATCGTTCCTGAATTGAAGTTGGAAAGAGGTTAGTTCAGGTGATATTTACGTTCCCTTATACTCTTATAGAACCAGGGTTCCCTTTGACATTTCATTTTTCTTTCAAGTCCTGAATTTACTTAACTTTTTTCTCTGAAAATACACTGTTCGTCCTTTACTCCTACACAATAGTATGTATTTTTATTGCTTGCACATTATAATCACAACAAATGAACATTTTAAGCAAGCAAAAAAGAATACTTTTTCCTTGAAACATAGTAAACGAAAATACGAAAACATCACACATTACCAAAGTGGATGGATCAATTTTCACAATGCAATGATGCTATCATGTTTCCGAAACAGATTGAGTAACAAAAAAGCTTTCTCGTGAGCAAATTCCATTCCAGAAAAGTGAGATGATTTTGAATAAAACGACCCAACAGGACAAAACTCGAGTAATTATATACTGCATTGTTCCTGCGTGATACACACTTTGCTAATCGAGTTGATTTTTGATTGTCCCAAAACCATTATTCTACATGACAATCGAAGGTTTGACACAACCATGTATCAATCAATTTTCTGATGGCTTCCCTTGAAATTACATTACCAAACCACACACGCAGCTTTATCAGTTTAGCCCTAATTTTGTTCAATATTTTCATCGAGTCGAGACATGTGGAAAGAAATTATTGAAACTAAATTATTGCAAAACCCAAAGTTTCATCATATAATTTTTGGAGTGGTATGGTCGTACGGAACGGAGAAATGTCTTGCAACTTGACACTCGGGCTCCCACATTTGTACATAAATGCATTAGCTAAATAGCTGGCAGGTTGGTTTTCGATTTTCTTCAATTCGATTCATTTTTAGTATCTTTCCATTCATCATTCAGTTGGTTGGGAAATGACGTGAATTCACGTTTATGTTCATGTTCACAGTAGGTAAGTTATACTTGGAAACTAACAAGTACCATGTACATTCAACAAACGTCAACCCACACACTAATGGTCGGCTTCAGTTTTCATTCACAAATTGTTTTCTTTTTGTTTCACACCGAGAAAGAAAAACAAAGTCGTGAGAGGAACTGACGCGAGTAATAGAATATGCTACAAGCATAACATATTATCTCGTCCTACCTTTTTTACTATCTAATTGAGAAACCTGAAACCTGTATTGTTCATTAACGCGCAATGTTTGTCTGTCCGTAACACAGCAGCCACAACATGATAGCATTGAATTACAAAGGTAGTTGGGGCCGGCTAAAGATATATGACGTGCATAGACAAAGCAAAAAATCATCAAAACTGAGCAATATGCTGTGTTCCCATATTACAACGTTGCTTTCTCACGGTCAAGTTAAAATCGGATTCCGATCCCACCACATTTGTACCTTGTTTTTACTGACATGAGTATTAATTCTACCACTATATCCCCGATGAACTCGATTAAAATACAATCGCCCATGTTTTCATCTGGACGTGTTCTATTCTATGCATGTCTTTAGCTGGCGGATACTATTGATAAGTGTAGAATTAAAGTGTCATCAAGATTCGTATCTACACATTCATTCATTCCATTTTGTGCAAACAAATTCTAACTTCCTGTGTTATTTGCTTCTTCCCATTTCCCACCAACGCCTTTATAAGTACATGCTATGCATACTTACATGGTAGAGAAATATAATATAATGCTTAAAATAATTAACATTTGAACACTTGAAAATGAGAATGGGTACTTATAAGGAGAGAACTACCCCCTGCGGATGACGATGTGTCGATGCTCATTGCTCAACCAATAATGCAAGAAGACGAAGAATAGGATGGAAAAAGACAGGTCAGTGCATTATAATTTATTTGTTGCATTGAGTGTCAGTACCCGAAGGGAAATGCATTCTAAAAGTAGCTCTCTGATGCACTGACCTTTTCTAAACTCATTTTCAAAGTATTTTATTTATAGAATCATAATCCAAATACAGTGGAAATTATAAGTACCTACGTGCCTACACTGAGTATATGTGTTTAACAGAAAATTTGTTATTTACCGTCAAGTCAAGAATTGCAGACAATGTTCACTTTCTGAAGGTAGCCTTTACTAAAGCACCAGACCAGAGGATATCAATGGGGTGTGTTACGCTTTCAGCATTTAAGCCACATTATGCCTTCCACGTTCACAAAAACAATGAATTTTGATGCTTCATATACCCTCAATCCATCCTCATCACGTCCATGTTTTGCCGTCCATTGTTGCTCGTTTCAGAAAATAATACCAAGCTTTCTATAAGTTATACTTTAGTAAATAAGCAGAAACCAGTTTTCCATTTCGAAAACCGAATTTATTTACGGCACATTTCAGAGGATAGCTACATAGTGCCAAGGCATATGAAATGCCAATGAACACGTTGTGTTGCGTCGTCGCTTCTCATTCCAAAAGTGAATAGTTCTTGGGCATTTTCATCAAAACAGATGCAAAGTGCAATCATCTTACAATCCTGATTTTGATTTTTTCTGATTCTTTCTCTCCTCTTCGCTGCATAATTTCAAGGAAAAAAACAAGAAACCTTTTTTCAAAACAGGTTTTTCCCTGCCACCTATCTCAACCATGCTGAATATGTTTCCAAGATTTGAAAATCAGACATGGAGAGAATCTTATCTCTTCGTCAAGTATATTATCCTTTTAATGTGCCAAAAACAACCATAAGCTATGTGAGGTCGAAGCATAATATGGCTTGGCGTTTCGTGACCGAATGCTTATAGGCAGGTGACATTCTTAGCAGCACCGGAAAAGATGTTCACTTTGCAGCAAAACCAACATCGCATTTATTGAGATTGCTTATTGACTTCTACAAAGCCAATGATTCCATTAGACAATATATGAAGACCAAAGTGCTAAACTCCTTATATTCCCTCCCCAAGCCTCAATATTGTGACTGCAAAGAACAAATAATCCAATTGAGCCCCCTCCTACGATCATGATGATGATGACTGACCAATATTAAGTCACATTTTTTCCCTTTTCTCTTGGTTGAGAAACTTGTAAGACTTCGTCTCGATGTTATTTGGCTATTTCCTATTCCAGTCTACATGCTCCTTCCTGACTGTTCAGTAATCCTTGTAAATGTCGATTTCTTTGTACTCTGGAGCAAAAAAAGCCAACTTTCCAATATTATAATTAAAGTGGTGCCTGAAGTCATAAGAATTAGCCAAATGAAATCGTATTTTCGTTGCCACAAAAAGCAATTTAAAGCTCCAATTTAATAACAAACTCTACATAAATGAGTTGTAAATGCATAAATCTATATTGAGTTTATGCTTTGACGCTGCTCTCAAGTCGAAGTGGAAACCCTTTTCAGGTTTTTTAATAGAAATGATGAAATTTAAATGAATTCAGTGCAAGACTATTAGAAAATCAAACTGGGGGTATAATACATACATTGTCCCTTTGTGTTTGAGTTCAAGAACTTCCAGTATTGCGAATAAGTATTTTACTGCATCAACAAACTAAAACTTTAGCAATCCAATTAATTTTTCGTTAAACGCTCACTACGATTTGGCCGGTTTTGCAAACACATTCGATATATACAGATGCCTTGTAGCCTCCGAGAAAAATCACAAACAATACGAGTGTAGACAAATAACCCGTGAAGTACATGTACATTCACATAATGCATAATATTACACATACATATATGCTACCGTTTGCTAAAACGTCCATGCATGGTTAGCAATATCAATAGCCACCAGCTGAAAACCAAGAGCGTAATTTTAGTAACAACTGGTTATTAACATGTCTGATTCCTACCTGCATGTTCATGTTTTGGTTGGCCCTTCACAAAATTCTTCAAACTGAACCTTTCATGAATTAATCAAAAGTAGCCCTTGTCTTTGAAGCCGGCAAAGTGCGTTGTAGTGTTGGCCCAAATCATACATTTTAGCAACCCTTAGAATTTTATATCAAAACAACAACCTGAGCAAGGTACATACCGACCGCATGCATGTATAGTTTCAAACTACTATAATAGAAACAATAAATTGCCACTGGTGCTGAACAAAATAAAGTAGCAGAAACTCGACTTTGGGAGAAGTTTAGAAGATGTTTTTGGCAAATGCAACAAACAAAAGATAGAGATGTGAAATGGGTATAAAAATCCTATCCGTTAATGAAGGTCTTCTTATTGATGCCTTCAATTCGTTTGAGGAATAATACCGGTTTCGAAACAAAATCACAAACAAGCTCGAGCTCCATAAAATGATTTTTCCATATGCATAGCCTCCGCATTCCGCAAACAAGCACGTAGTATGCATGTAAAGCATGTTGCAGAACAAATAGGCATCTTGAAACTCTTCGACAAGTTGATTTTTTAAAAGGTTTGGTGTTGAAAATAAAAACACGCCGAGTTGAACAGTACACACTAACTAACTAAGCATGTTTCATAACTGTGGAACACAAGAGCTGTGCAAACATGAGGATTTTTAAGTAAATTATAGCTTAATTAACTAAAACGCAAAAGAGCATAAGTCGGAAAAATGGACAACGGCTCTAAGTTGGATAACACAAACTCGACGGTTTTTTTACCGAATTTATGATGACAAGGCATTTAAATGTATTATTCATTCATGGTATGGTGTTACCAAGAGTGTACAAAAAAGATTTGCATATTTAACAAGCAATTATAAACGATGCGTCCATTTCTATAGAGCTATAGATAAATCTGCATGTTCATCAGTCAGTCGCATTGGAAAAAAACAAACCCCAAAGTTGTGCAGCCTAGCAAAATTTGGATATGATGAACTTGATCTTACTGACTGATATTCATCATTGGAGCTTTACAATAACTTTGAAACAAGAGTAAACGCCTTCTAGGTTTACTGCACTAGAGGAGTCGTTCGTGGTCGTGATTGGGATAACCGTGACATTCAGCTCAATTGAAAAGCAAAACAACACGATGAGACCGTGTCCACGCCGCTGTCCATGAGAGGATGAATGTCAAAATATAATGGGACGTACATATACAATGAAGTGTATGGTGATTTTACACTTAAAGAATGTCAAGTCAGCCAGCGTGGCAGTTGATGTTGGTAAAACCGCATTTTCAGACGAGAAGATAAGGCATAGACCAGACTCTTGCAAGAGCATCAATTCAAGCTAGAAGATGGTTTTGCATACAATTACTGCTTTCCTCGAGTCAAAGGCAACAGCCAAAGCCAACCAACCCATTTTCAATGCACGCCTATTTCTAAATCCCATCCCATTTGTCGAGTTGAGCTGAAGTAACGCAATATGGAGCGACATTAGGTAACATATCCCTCTATATTCCTCCTAACATATTCTCATCATTCAACAAGTACTCACTGCTCTAAAACAAGAAATGCACTTACTCTAAAATGATCTGACTGGTTGAAACTTAAACCAACTTTTTTATTATATATTTTGCACGCTTCGCTTAAAAACAAGCTAACTTTGGATTCCTGCTTCCTTCATCCTTTCCTAGATTTTATTCATTCAAAACAGCACACAGCTATAATGCATTTCGAAGAAAAAAAATCTGTGCTCAGTTACAAAAACGAAACATTCAACAATATTTTTCTCTCTCTCTATCCTTGGTTGGTTCCCTTGTGCGAACAAAACCATCATCATCGACATGCTCTTCATCATCCATAGCAGCTCTACTCTCCACTTGTAAAAATTCACAGCAGTCGAAGCTGTCATAAAAAATGTACGTATCTTGAAATCTCCAAAAAGTCTACACTTCATCATCATCATCACTGCCATACCGGTGTCGGTATTCAGCACTGAAAATCTTTTTATGCATACCTACTTGCTCGTGCTGTGTTGTGAATGTATATATCCGCCACACAAGTACATGTTCGCATCATTGCCACTACATCAAAAATAAGATACTCACGGTATGTAATACCTTTTGGCATTGCCATTATCACCGAGCTTACTACTGAAAAACCGCACACACAAAAATCCAATCCACTCCATCTGGTCATGTAAAATGTTCACAAGTGCGGAGCATCATCATATCACAGGATTCATCCTTCCTCTTTCATTTTCTCATCCACATCACATCACATCATCATCCCAATCCTAACCCTAACTCAGCCATGCTTACTCTTTACTTGAATAAACTTGAATTGTACTGTAAGCTCAACAGCATTATCTTTTACGTCTACTATGTCCATAACCTAAAGAGTAGCGCCATATCTAGTAAAAACTCTTCCTCTATAGTTTAATACCAGCTGCAAAGAATTTGCGATTTTTCTCTACAAAAAATATCCTCCTCCTCCTACCATGTAATATGCTTTCCCATGTTGTTGACGAGGTTTCTTGCCTGCTGCTCTTCTGCTAACAATGTGCAATGTTATCTAACTCACTCTTCTACTCTAGAGAAACCAGTTGTTATGAAAGAAGAAGCGCTATAGCGTGTAGTAGTATAGTGAAAAACAAGTAACAAAAACGATACACACATTGTTAGCAGACAAAATGAGCGGCTGAGGCTTAACTAAAAAAAGTAAATGCGAAGTTAGCAATAAAAAAGGTGGATATGAATCACATATTTGACTTTTGTACCTAAGAACCCCACTCAACCAACAGAAAAGTTAAGTCATTTTAGAAGTGTAGTAGCATGAGCGTCAACTTGATGATATCATGCTTTGTTTGGTTATGGTTAGTTAGGTTGGCTTTAGCTACTCGCAAATTTACAGATATGAATGCACTGGCCAAGAAAGCAGTGAAAGAGCAATTGCTAACAACTAGCTAAAGAGCATCTCATTCACATTCTATAGGAATTTGATGACTTCTAATGATTGAAAAAAAATATTTTTCATATTGGAAAAAAATTGGAAACTGAAATAATTCAATAACTATATACTCAACACATGAAAATGTGTGTGTCTCTAATTTTAATCTTTATGTAGGCATTCATACTACATGTTTCAGATTTTTTAGTTGAAAGCTTGAGCTTTGCTTGGTATGTTTCGCCTTCTTGTGGATTTTACCGTGAGGGTAAAGGAAGTATACAGTATAAATGCAGCCTAGGCTCGCTTGCAGGCTCAACAGTTGTAAGGAAAAGAGCATGCTACAATGCTACTAGTAGTGCTACTACTACTTTACTTACTACCAGCTATAGTCAAAGCCATACCACATCACCAGTTGCCAATACATGAATACATTTTAAGCTCAAATACTAGGTATTATTCCATCTTGTCCTTCCTTTCCAATAAGCTTGTCTAATCTAATCTTCTTTCACTTCATGGATGGAATGGTGAATGGTATTGGTGTGCGTTTGTATAATCCTAAATCCAAGATTTTTGTTGAGTCACAACCTTACAAAATATCTAGGCAGTTTAAGCAGAAAAAATGGAAAACACTACAAAATTTGAAACGACCGAGTTGTGTATAAACCATGCTAAACATTTTCCTCCCCAAAATATTTTGTTATTGCGGATATTCTATAAAATGAAGAAATCGTAATAAATGGAACTCGCTTATCTGAGAAAATGCAACAATAATCATTGCTTAACGGTTAGTGCAACCCAATGCAAACTCAACATATTTTTTATACATATTATCATGGTTAACTTTTGAATCGCCGATTACATGTCAAACCAAATAGCTCCTATCTACATGCAAATGCTTCGTACTGATGCGTTGATAGCAACCAACAAACTAACCCAGTAGCAAAACAAATTGGATACAATATTTCTACAGCCTTGTAAGAACGAGAACGAGAGAAAATGGAAATGGAACGATATTCCTTGTGTGATAGCCTATAGCTCTTTGAAGAAATAAACTAACACGGCGATATCGATCGCTATACACAAGTAGTAAAAAGATAATGATTCGAATATGGCTACAGATATCTACAAAGTACTTATAGACAAAAATTATAGGGAGACATCTTGATAATAATATGCAACTCAAGTCTGCTACTGCAGCAGTACTTACTCCCACTACTCCATAGACATTAGCGTGTGTGTTCAATATTTGTGATTGGGATTATGTTATGCTCTTTTTGCCGGTACATCGTCAGGAGCTGCATGTACTGCTTGACAAGCATAAACTATACTGTTACTCTGGGAAGTAATAAGATACTAATAAAACTGATAAGATATTATCCCAAGCTGTATCGTGAAACCCCATGTAAGTACAAGCGAACGCATATATTAGAGAGCTGCGCCGTCATCAGGAGATGGTAGTTTGTGCAGAATTACAACTTTTGACCCTTTTTGTATGCAAACATACATGTGTAAACCTATTTCAACATTCTAGGCAAGGGTTGGTGTTGTTCACCGATAACCAAGCTGAACGATCTTAAAAGCTTCAAGCCGACGACACAATTTCGCATAAATGCAAGGATCGTATTATTATTATTATTATGTACTTTTCCATGCATATAGCTTATATTGGAATGTACCCCGAGTAAGCATGATAATGAAGATGATGATTGTTATAGAAGAGACGCATCCCCTCCAGCTATCGATAAGATGTGTTGTGCATACTTTATATATGTAAGATTGTAATGTTGTAAGTACTGTTTGCAAGTACTTTCAAATGCTTGTACTATGACTCGTGGAAGAGCTGAAGGTCAAAGAGTAACAACGTTAATTTCATGTTCTAGTTGTATCTAAATGTTTACAATGTTACAAACAACTTGCATTTTCGAATTCTCATGTATTGTAAAATTGGTTTAAAGTGTACAACAGCTAATTCCTGCTTGGGTGAAACCTTTCATGTAGCTTTGGAATTTGAATTCGCTAACTGTGTCTGACATTTACGAACTGATTTTGGAAAAGAGTTTGACTAGACTGAATCCAAGGGTCATTTCGATTCGAAATGAGAAACTAAAATTTTACCATACGGATAATTAATGTCAACAGCTTGAGAAAACGCCTTTTTCATTCAAGGTTTTCCAACCATTTCCCTACTAACAATAAGTTAGCAGCTAACTGTTAGCTCATATAAACCAGCAGATGCCATTAAATTTGTGAGTTAAATATTTTGTGTTGATGAATACACACACATATTACGAATTTACAGAACATTAACAGAAAAATTACACTTTTTGTTCCAAAATTCTGCTACAAATTTTTATAAAATACGAGCTGTCAGTCAACACCTTTTAATTTCTCTCTGCACGCATGCATTATTATATCCACATGAGTGTATCAACGTTCCTTCTTAGAAATTGAAAACGTCATATTTGCAAATGTGCCATGCGGTTGTATGTAATACGCAATCGTAACAACGGAGAAAAGTTGCACATCAATATCACTACAAGTTCATTGATACATTATCATACTGAGTGAATTATTATCATAAATTATCTTGTAATCGTATCGTTCATCATTTCACACCAACAACTTAATAGCTACAGACAGATTCTCTGTTTTGCTATTCAGTTGAATCCTAGACCACGCCACATTTAACATTTCACGAAATTCTTATGCAAATTTTATTCCCTCTGCATTGTGAATGAGTAGAGTAGAGCTCACAAATATTTAGTATGTGACGAATGTTTAAACCATCCACACTCGTACAAAACACATTTTTATCAATACCGAGATATACATACACATCGCACACAACTAAAACTGTGATGAACATACGATTATGACTTTGGTTCGGTCGGTCGGTATTATATTTTTTTGGTTGCTTGTTTTTGCCCGTCGAAATGAGATGAGTGTTTGAAGCATACGTAGATGTACGCATGCATACTTATATTGTTTTTGCACAATATTGTTGCATTTTCCACATGGTTTGTCACAACCTCTCCATATGACCCCTTGCCATTTCCGAAGCAGGACTGAAGGGAAGCGAATTAGTATGCAAGAATATAGTAAACAAAAATGTTGTCACTTACCCAATTAAAAGGTTTGGGGAAAATTTTGAATTTTGAAGATCCCAAGAGAGAAGAGAAGAGAAAAATCTGCAGAAAACTAATGGAACCGGTACGAAATATGGAGGCTGACTGTCTCCTCACATTCTCTTCACCTAGTCCCTAAACCCCCCTCACATCATACAGAAGACAGAGAAATGAGAAAATACATGGGGAGCATAGGAGGAAAACAGACGAGAGCCGAGAAGAAAAATATGCAACAAGATTGAATTAGTCTATATGATATACATAGGGAAGGGTAGTACATGGCATCATCATGCACATTACATTCCCTTTTTCCCACACACATAACATTAGACTTTACTATGAAATTTCTCATTTTACGAATCAAGTGTTGTGTTTTTCCCTTGCGTGTGTATGTCGACTCATGTGTGTACCCATATTCTTATGTGCACAAGTGAAAAACATTATGTGGATCACTTTATTTCACCATTGCATTATAACCTTTTACTTAGCAGCCACGGTGAAAATAACGTGGGAGAGGATAGGGTACACGTTCGAAGAAATGTTCATTAAAATGTGCTTACTAGTTGTTGGAGTATAAGTATATAAGCAGAGCTAATGCATGTACCATTATACCAAGCGAGTAATAATACAGACAAAGATATATATCAGGGTACATGAAGATTTTTATAGTCAACTGTCTCTCGTATTCGTAGTATTTCTTCATGGTAGTCCGAAGTTTATTGCTTTGACTATTCATATTGCAATTGCTACTGCTTGCTCTATATAGGGGAAAAAGAACTTGTTGTTGAGAGTTGTGAATGGTACATTAGGATTTAGGAGAAAACGATAAAAAGGATGTATAAGAGAACACGCACATGGGTATGCATGCATAACTTTATAAAAGCATGTTTTTACCGTGGATTATGTATACATTCATATATACTATATACTCGTCGGATGTTTCTCTCGTTTGCTCATTTAGTAGAAATACTTTGCTTGCATATGTTTGTGTTCTACACACACCTTTAGCCTTAAGCCTCAACACGGTTTGAAGCATACTTAACAACGTGATATGATGTGGAAAGAAAAGGGAGGCATGCAAAAGCATGCATGCCATGCCTTTTCAGGATATTTGTACAGAGATGGATTTACTACTATGCAACAGCAATACTAATGGCTTGCCCATACAATCCCATAGTTAATACCTTCTTGCAAGCCTTATAAGATTTGCTGAAGAAGCTCTTTTTCTTTGAGACAAATGTGTGCGTAACGTAAACTAACTCTTTCCTGTCCTATGTGGTGCGGCTCTAGAATATGAAGCCATATGCTGGGCTTTTGGGAAAGAGAATTTTTCATGATAAGCAGGAGACATGGAAAATATGTAAAAGCTGTTATTTCTTTATTTTCAAATATCATGCTCCGATTTTATGGAACTTTCAAAAGTAGTTAAGTGAGTATAGATTGGCATGTACAAGATACACCAAATCACGATTAAGAGTCAATCAGGATCTTCAAGTCAGATTAGCTTTCAATGCCCAGTGCTCATCATTGGGAAGATTTTCATATACTGGAGATAAAATGACATCATAAAAAATGTTTGCGTTTGATGTGACATGCATCTACAAAATGCAACGTTAGAGGTATATTGTAAGCTATTTTATCATGATTTGCTCTTGCTTTTCATTCTGTCTGTTGTAACTAATGCAAATATTTACGAGAAAGGGCTTGCTTAGCAAAAAGTTACGACCATTTCATTCCATGTAAATAAATAAAATCCCCGAGGACGTCCGCGCGTCCTCCTAATATGATGTGCGACGCAAATGCCATTTTCGTTACAGCAAAAAATGTGTTTTCCTATCACCTATTACAGCATCTCCAAGGAATACAATAATATACACGGAGCCATGCACTCAATTATCATCTTTTATGCCCACTGATATAATGGTAATGCAAATGTTTGACCGGTATGTTCACAGATCCACAATTCCAGATCACCATGCAGCCATATATGCATGCAGACTATGCAGAGCAATGTTGAATGTATGAAAAGTTGAGTTGAAGATCACGATCAAGTGATTACACAAGAAAAACAAATTCTCGCCTCGAAAAAGTAATAGTAAGCTTGTTGATATAGTTTGCATGGAGAGTGCTCGAAGGAAAGAAAGTGCTAAATCGGCAGATATTTCTCCTGCTACTATCATCATCATCATCATCTCAAAATATAAGATGTTTAAAGAAATCGAAGCGTAGGCGTAACTTTAGTATTAAATTGTAGCGCAGAAGTTGAAGCACACAGTTTCCATACGTAATATGCACTTGTACATTCTTTGTTAGCATTTGCAGTGAAACGAGAATCCACAGGCGTTAATTTTGATCATCAACACTTCTCTCAATTTCCAGAGCTGCGAAGCATATATAGTTTGATTATATCAGAGGAGTATGATGATGGCATATACGCGAACAGCAAAACAAACTTTCCTTCCATCCTTTTCCAAAGTCAAAATTGTAGCTGGTCTGTGTATAAAAATCCACAAGGGACTGCTTGCTGCGAGATGGAATGATGATGATTGTATGTATATGGTATGCCAGGTTCTCTTTTTTGAGTAACAAGTATATAGTGAAGTCATCATGACAAGAAAAAACAACATTAAAAGGATGGCTATCTGTAAAGAGAAAAATGGGAAGTTGCGAGCTTGCATTGGCACATGTATTGCATACATTCGGCTTTTCAAAATAAAAACGGCATCAGCACCACCAACATCTATTTCCAAACTGAGTTGAATGAAAAGAGAAGCAAACCATGTGCATGTGGTCTGGTATGATCTTCACATTCAAAGTTAACATAGACCATGCATGCATAACTTGTGGTTCTGCCAAAGAGGTTTGTTTGATAGAAGTATGGAAAATTTGGAAGTGTACAGATCCGTCTATACTCCTTTTTACACTAGCGAACAAAATTTTTGTATCGTTATTTGGCATAAGCTTCTGTTTAACATGGATGTTTCTCGTCGTATGGCTGGGCAAGCCAGTATGGTGAAACAGAGAGTGGTTTTGTAGATGAGCAGCAGGAACCACATTTGTCCTCGTCAAGGGCAAAAAGAGTATTTCTGTGCGAAATGCATATCATAAAAGTAATCTCCGTGTTGAGATGATGACGCTCATCATCATATTGTGGGACTACTAAACATCAAAACAGGTTGTAACGCTGCATGAGATGTGAATGCTTAAGAGGTAATCAACAAAATGCTTTTAAAAGATTAAGAGTGTCAAAGATGCTAAATTGAAAGATTCTAACTTGCTCCTATTATGATGTAAGGAATTAGCATGGAATTGTACTTACGAGGAAACTAGTGCACATTCGATTTCAAATCCGTAAATGTTATGAATAACACGTATGCTCGTGTATAAAACGTATAATTTTATTGTTACAAATTGACTAGCTACAATGCAACTGATATTACAACTGATACCTGAAGTTGATCAGTTCTACGATACATAATATATATCTTTTTATCATTAAATGCTAAGTTGAACCAACTCAGTGTAAGCCACACTTAAATACGAAATACCAAATTAACGCACTACCTTGCTTCTACTCGAATTCCTTGAGCTTCATCTATGGTCTTTAAATCTCGAAGATGGTCAGCCTCAACAAACGACTCGATTTCAGCCTGAAGTTTCAATAAATTTGCAGTTGCTATTCTGGACTGAAATAACGCATCTTGAACCTGCAGCAAAATTTTATACAAATATTACATAGATTATAGTATAGTATATACACACAATGTTTAACATGACTTTAATCATGAGAACCAAATCACTGTTATACCTGCATCTGCGAGTTAGAAAGGCCCTGCGAAAGTTTATCAATCTTTCTAATGCTGCTATTAATCATAGGAGTAAGAAATTTGTCAAAAATGTTTGTCCGTAGAGATTTGTTTCTGTCTCGCTGCTTTTTCAAAACAGATGGATCTATTCTTGAGGATGATTTATGCATAATAATCCCAGAGGGCATCAGTAACTGACTCCAGCTAGAGCCCAGAATCTTTCCGGTTGTTGTTGTTGTTGAAACTGAGTCGTCCACCGAAGTTGAAGACACAGTGCTATCAAAATCTACAAAACGAAACCAAAATTCATAGTGAATGATGAATTAGCTGATGATCGGCGAATAGACATTAATAAGCGAACTCACCATCTAAATCAGACTCTGGAGCTTCACCACTTGAAATTTGAACATTATCCACTTCGGCACCCTTTCCAGCATGCATCAAACTAGGGTCGTTAACAGGAACAACCACGACTGGCTTTTCAAACTCAATATCGATTTCTTCTTCTGACTCCTCATCTTCCCCAGTGACAATTAACTTTTGCTGAACTGCTACCGACTCCATTTTCAGTCTCGAATCAAATATATACGTTATAGGCTAGACTTCCTTATACAATTAGATAGCACGTTTGGTTGAATAGCTAAGAGTTGGTAGGATTTATTTGGAGGGATCCAGCTAAACTAAATCAATTTCCTCCCCTAATTTTCATTGTGCTTCTCCCCCATAGCCTCTTGGTATCGCTTTGTAAGTTCAATTTGTGTCTGCAAATTCTCCAGATTCTCCCGTTTCCTTTCTTGGCGTTCAATATCCCTCAAAATCCCTTCATGGAGGTACTGCCTGGAAAAGAACAGTTAAATTATCATAACTTACATATATTTGTATATCCGAATCTGTCTTCAACATTATTTTAATTTCATTCAAAAGGTCAAACATACCGATCAAGAACCTGTTTCCAATGAACATACGCAACGATCCCGATAGCACCAACACATGAAGCAAAGAAAACGGACTTTGCCAGTGCGCTCATCCCCTTCTTAATATCAATCTACAAAGACAACTCCTCAGCCAGTAAACACTTTAATCAACTGTCAACTTATCGACCTTAGCAAATCGTCAAAACCCCTGTGTGCTCTGCTCACTGATATTAATTAATTAATTATGTATCATTAACCAATTTAAATTATTTTACTTCAAAACAAAAATGTCCTTCAAATTGCAAACTGAAACGCAATAACAAGTGAAAAATGATCTGCTACCTGCAAATGCTTGTTTGTCTGTATTGTATATCTGCATAATATCTGTATCATTTGGTTTTTGGGTACAAGTTCATTCATAAAATTCCCTTCTCGTTTCAGGTTAGCCCACCCTGAAGCAAAGTAAAGTATGCTTAGAATGAGGTGATTGAGAATTTCAGGACAGCGCCAAAGAATGCTTTTAAGGGGAACGATCAGGATCACAACAACATTCAACAGTGACCACAACGGAGAAAGTTAAAAAGTGCTTTTAAAGTTGTTAAATATTCATTATTTTAAGTCGCAGTGGATTTTGCTGACTTTTCGCACCCATTAAGTAAATTATAATGTCATCTGACTGGCGTAATGTGAGGATTAAGGAAGAACCTGTGAGTGATATTGAAGGAAATGCGAGGTCACATCGAAGTCAAAGTCGTGGTGACCACAGGGATCGTCGGGAGGGTGGTGTAAAACGAGACAGACGTGATAGACATTCCCCATCCCCACCTCCTACTCATAGTAAGCATAAATTGAAAGGTGAGGCTTCTGGAAGTCCGGGAAGAGATAGAAATCGGAGGGACAGAAGTCGGAGTAGGGATAGAACCAGTAGGGAACCTTACAAGGGGGATCGAGATAGGAGGAGGCAACCAAGCAGGTAATAATGTCATGGTGGTGTTTAAAGGAAGTTTACAGCTAACCAAGGGTTTGTTTGTAATTTTTGTATACAGGGAAAGACGTGAAAGGGATGACGCTGATGTAAGACGGATCAAAAGAGAACCCAGGAGTAGAAGCAGGTAACAACCATGTGCCACAAGACTTTTATTTTATATTTATAAATTCCAATTTTTTCGTTGTTACAGGAGCCCTCCACGTCAGGAGCGTCGTAGAGATGACCGTGATCATACGAGGGATCATCCTCAACCTCAGAGTAGCAGAGATGGGAATGAACGGCCACGGGACGGAAAACGAGAGCAAGACTGGAATAATTTCTTTAACCCAAATAGTGACATGTCCAAACAAGCTGTTGTGAAACGGGAGAAAGAAGAACAAGAGAGAAAGGAAGTTCTCGGCGAAGACTTTGGAAAATCGGAAGAGGAACCCCCAATAGAAAAAGAACAACCCAACTTTGGACTTTCTGGGAAATTAACGGAAGAAAGTAATACTTTCCGTGGTGTTGTTATAAAATATGCTGAGCCTCCAGAAGCCCGAAAGCCAAACAAAATTCGTTGGCGTTTATACCCATTTAAAGGAGAGGAGGCACTTCCTGTTATGTATGTCCATAGGCAGAGTGCATTTCTTTTGGGAAGAGATCGTAAAGTAGCCGATATTCCTGTGGATCACCCATCTTGCTCTAAACAACATGCTGTCCTTCAATACAGACTTGTTCCGTACCTGCGACCTGATGGTTCTAAAGGTAGAAGAATTAAGCCTTATATACTTGATTTAGAAAGTGCTAACGGGACGTTTGTAAATGGAAAGCAAATCGAAGCTAAGCGTTATGTTGAGCTCTTTGAAAAAGATGTTCTAAAGTTTGGGTTTAGCAGTAGAGAATACGTACTCTTACATGAACAAAGTAAAGATATTCAAGATGATTCACCAGGTACGTCTCCGGACTAGGAATTAGGAAATAATAATTGTTGATCTAAATCAAGTTTATATTTTATTATCTTGTTTTTATCTATCGGTCCTTATTCTTACGGTTACAAGTTTTTCATAAAAATCCAAAATATATTAACAAGTGTTCGTTAGAATGTGTGCAGTTAGAGACTGCAATAAAAGTAAAAATCCAACTTACAAAACTTATTCTGTATTATATATTCATTCATGCCATTGACTATAGTTCCAATAAAGTCGGTATCAGAATTTTTTTAAAATATCTATCTTCTTTTTGCTGTAGTTTGCCATCCTCTCAAATTGCTTAATGTAGGTGATGGAGTCATCAGTTTTGGAAATACACACATAATATAAATCCGGCAGGCTACATGCTACGCAATCTCAACAGTATGCAACTGCATTTCATTACAATTTAAGTCCAGTACTTGATAAAGTAAGTGGCTAAATGATACTTAATATATAGTTTTATACTTACCAGAAACTAAGTATACTTATATGAGTATACTCATATGAGTTGTAGCCGACCTTTGTATGACGTTGAAATTATATGTAACGGTCTCATAACGTCTTCGAATAAGAGAGCGGTAAGCTGAGGAATACACATACAATTATGTATGTAACTAATTTTTTGCTTCGTAAATAATGAAAGTGAAAGACGATCTGAGCCAATGTGGTTGCATTTCTTCTGACTGGTTTTTGATTGGGAATCAAATATTCATATCATAAGCGGAAGCCGATTTTTAAAGAGTGTCAAAAAAGTCTTCGGTACTTTAGCCTTGGACGATGACTAAGATGGGGACACCAAAGTATTTATAATTAAAGTTGGCGTCGTCTTATCTTGGTATCTCATTCTTGATTTGTTTGCTACTTCCCGAGGCAACTCTTACGTTAATTTTGTATTCGTGGAAGATTTTCTTCCCTGATTAAACAATATTTACCTAACAGTCACCTTGCTACTTTCTACCTTGTTGAATTATGGATCAAAGCCAGCACGACATTACGAGCATGTGCAAATGATTAACCCACCTTTTATCTGAATTGTTGGGATGTTTTTTCAACCGGTTGACTTTGTATGTAAAATGTATAAACATATACATTTTTGAATTCCAATTTCGCTTATGTTTCGGTCAATTTATCTAATATTGATCAATTCTGCAATAGATGTAAAGGAATTACACGCCATTATATTTTGGCACAACTGAAGGGTTACTTGGTGTAATTTTAGTTGACAGGGTTGTCGATTAAAGAATGCGGTAATAAAAAATAACCAATCATTCAATCAATCATTTCAAATTCAGGTGTGGTTGTGGGCCATGCATAGTTAATTAATAAAAGTCAGTCAGGAAACAGTCCAAATATGTCAAGAATGTCATATTTTATTTCTACGGGAGAACGATAACGGAAATGTACTAGAAGGATAAGTAAAATAAAAAATCTCATCATTTAAAAGCTCAACCTACGGGCAAGCAAGTCAAGTCCCTGTCAAAATGGCAGCATTAACAACGGAGTTTCGTTGGATTTACCATTATTATTTTCGAGCATTAAATTGCCCCACATCATCATCTTTGCAACATGGCACCCCTACAAAACTT
This sequence comes from Orchesella cincta, assembly GCA_001718145.1. Lineage (NCBI taxonomy): Eukaryota > Metazoa > Arthropoda > Collembola > Entomobryomorpha > Orchesellidae > Orchesella > Orchesella cincta. Next base: position 107,179 of record LJIJ01000132.1, read on the forward strand.
GCATCTTATTACCATTTTGGAAAAAAGTTCCTGTATGCCATAACGAGAGCAATTTCGTTGGTTAATTTCCTTCTAGTTGGTCTTTTAATTGTTGAAACGATTTCCAGTAGTAAGAAAGGTGGCGACTTCCCATGGTTTGATATTCTGGGAATGCTAATGTGGCTATTAGCAGTTTTCCTGTTAGCCATTTGTGATGGTATATTGGCAAGCGACAGTTTCAACAGGAGTTTCTTGAGGTCGGTAGATACATGTGACCGAATTTGGAAGAAAGCAACGGAAAGTTTAAATGATTCTTATTTAACAAAATTGCGATCGGAAAAGAACTTTAAAGTTTGGCGATTGTATTATCACTCTCTTTTACTCGATTACTTATTTCTGCTAAATTACGCATTTGCTTACTTTGGGAAAGGGGAGGAGGATCCGACCTTACTTTACTATGCCGTTCCATGGAAAAAGTCTACAGTAGGAGACTTGGTCTACTGGCTTATATCATTGGTGAACGCTTTCACACTATCAATATCTTGGTCATTCTGCAACACTTTTCCAGGCGTTATTGCACTTCATCTGGAATACTCCATGCAAGCATTGGCAATGTTGGTGGAGCAAGAATGGCTTCAAAACCATCAGTTTGACTCAGTATTACACCATTATAAACATCTCCAGTTTTGTGTCCAAGAGTTGAATAGAAGCAATCAAGGAAAATTTTTATTTCCATTTTATCTGATTTTGGGCATACAACAAACTTGTCAATCCTACTTTTGCTTTCAAATGATGAAATCTGGGGCTGGATGGGACGAGTATCAAATTCTTGTCATCGACGTATGCGTAAGTAATCCAGATAGTTTATAGTCCATTTCTTTAATAAATCATTTCTGAAAACCGAAAAAAGTCATCTTCAATATGTATAAACAATTGTAGCTTGCTATATCGCGAGTGTTTCACGGATGCTACGCTTTAAGCAGGCTGGACTCTGCAACGACATCATTCATGGAACAAGTACGGACTCACATGAGAAAGTACAATCAAAATGGAATGTCTCGGAAAATTAAAACTATGAAGGTGCTTTCTTTAAAGCCGACTCTCATTATGTTTGAGCCCTTTGCATGTAACAGGAACTTGCCATTGTCTGGAATGTCCGTGTATTTAGATTATATCATTGCTGCTGCGCTTTGGCCTTAAAAGGATGCATTATATTATGTATTTGGAGGGGCTTACCTTCAACCGTTGAAGTAATAATTTACTTGCTATTTAGTTGGCCTACGTTTATTCTGTTGTAAGCTTGCTTGCTTGAATGCGTGACATAATATTAGCAAGGAGAAGGCAAGGTCATTAGCAAAATGAGTTTATACTTTATTTCTCAAACTTTTCTCTTGACTAATTAAAAGGTTTGATTTACACTTTACACATTAAAACTGTACAATCATTTACAATAGGAACATTATACCGGTTGTATAAAGGATATTGGTTAAAATGCTTTAAATTCAGAGGGCGAACTCTATTCGTTCTTGGTATTTATGAATATATTAAAAACTTAAAATTACACTAAGAACTTACATAACAAAAAACAGTACAGTACGAACCGAAAACATACATAAAAATAACAAATTGGTTATTTTCAGAAAATCACAACATTTTAATTATTTTACTCGTCATTTTAAATTGAAAACAAATTGCAAATTGTTAGAACATCAATTGTGAAAATCCTACAAAATTCCTCTCAACTTTAATAACTGAAAACAATGAACCACATGAATAGGATAGAATCATTTCCAAACCGGTCAAATGTACATGCATCTTATTTTTAGATAGTTGTATCTAGATCCAACTAAATTATGCTATATTTTACTTGTTTGTATCAACATTCAACAAATTCACAATAAATATCATTTACAATCATTCATATATCGATCAGATTGATTTTAAAGGATTTGCATTTAGAACAAGTGAATTGCTTTTTTCTAAATTAGATTCTAAGCACTAATAAGGCCGCCATACACCAATACTATCCGCAGCAGACCCCGCAGTTTGTTGCTGACTACCTCCACTATTGCGATTTGCACTGGAATCTCCCAAATCATCATGATGACTTCCATTGGAACCCGAAACAACTTTGACATCATGTTGAGCAGTACTTCCTACTTGCTCTGCTTCCGATTCTTCAGTCGCCCCAAGTTGTTGTTGGTGATGATGATGTGACAAAGTATGATGGTGAGAATGACCAAGTAAATGTGAGGATGCCCCCATTGTACTACTCCCATTAGCAACCGCCGCTAATGACGATAGTGAATGTAGAGAATTGGATGCATACATGGCGGAAATAGTAAGATCTGACTTTTCAATTAACGGAATCATTCCTGAGCCTCCAGTAGCGGAACCGACAGCAGATGGACTGCATGAGTAGAGAACATTTCCAGCAGCCGACATTGCTCCGGCACCCCCACCACCTGTAATTGCCCCTGCACTGCCTCCATAATGTGGGTGGTGCATTACAGAATATGGAAGATTGTTGGTGGTGTTGTAGTAGCTTGAAGAGTGATAGAATTGAGCGTGAGGATGATGATGATGGGGATGGTGATGATGACTGGGTGAATTATGATGCTGATGAGATGTAGAATATCCTGAGGTGATGTGGGTAGGTGAGGAAGAAGAGTGATTGTGTGATGATGACGAGACTCCAATACCGCCACCGCTGTGATGTATGGGACTGCTGGAAGCGGTCATGTGGTGATAGTTTGTACCAGATTGATTCTGACTTACGACAGCAGTGCTACTTGGAAAATAGTCTGCTGTTGACAACTGGTCGGAGGAGGGCAAATACGCTGTAAAATTTAAGAAACCGTTAGTATTCACATAACTTAATCATGGCATACATATTAAATTCTTAACATACTGTATCTTCAATTTACCGTAAACAGCATTACCTGAGGTAAAAGGTTCTCCAGTAATGTCCGCGTACGCACTCTGAGCAAGGTTTGTGTATGAGGTAGTACCAACAGCCGTAGAGCCGTATGTGGCAGTCCATCCAGAGGCGTCTGTAGGATAAGTGATTGCATTTGGCACCTCTGTTAAACAAAATAAAATAAAAGTATGCATTATAATTTCTTTCAGAAACTCCTACTATTGTAAAATACTATTCTTTCTTATTCTACCTAGCTACTAGTTAGAATAGGAAAGTAAAAACCGTTTTGGGGTGACTTGAGAAACGTATTATAAGATGCTACTGCTGCAAGACAATTGCATGTTTTCCAGTTTATGCAAATCAATCTCATGTCAGATGCCATTCATCGACATCTACTTCCTTTCAACAATACATACCTTCACCTTTTCTTTTAATAATTAGCGTACACGCCGACTAACACCCGTCATAAACTTTTTTGACGCATTTATGTAGGTAATAAAAAATGATCCTATGACAAACAAGTCACCGCAAACTTGGTATCGACATCGTGAATAGATTAACTTTTTGCGAAAACCATAAGAATATTTTGTTTTTGTTTATCCAATTTCTGTTGAAATTGAAAATTTAACAATGTGCATATGGACGTGACACTAATATGATGTTGGTTGGCAAATTATTAACTTTTGATTATTCGAAGTTTACAAGCAACCAAAAGTCTCGTTCTAAAGTTGTTCAAACTCAGATTTTCAAAGTTATTCCATCAACACATGACCAGGTGAGAAAATTCGTTTTGGTCCCAAACCAATCAACGGCAGAACAATAATATGAATACCTCCTCATTACCATGTCATGATTTTGAGTTAGGCCCGATATTTCCTTCCTGAACTGAAAACCAAACCACCCACCCACGAACTCTAATACCAACATTTTTGGTCACTACCGCATAACACACACACACCAATAACCACCGCATAGTCATTACAATTTGTCAGTGGGTGCTCCTGTCAAAAAAGGGGATTGAAAGTGACAGGTAAAACCAAACTATAATATTCGATACGTATTATGGATGATAATTGAGGGAAGGTAAATATGCTGCACGTACGTAGTATCTATGTACATACTAATATGCGTTATCCGACCTTTTGGGAAAGAAAGGATCTCTTTCCCTAACCTAACATGATGTACGTTTTAGCTATCATTTTTTAGTGTAATGTTTAACATGATCTCCTTAGAGGGGAAAATTATAAAAGTCTTCCAATAATCAAAACAAAAAATTCGTGTACTCTCACGGTTACGTGATCGTCTCATTCCCGTTACATTTCATCAAGAATTCTATGAATAATCATGGAATCGTTTCTTTATGCAATGAAAGTGCGCAACTTATACTGCAACTGCAGCGAGTCAGGATTTCAATGCATAATTCAAATATTATACATAATTTATGTTATGTTACGCTCCGCTTTTCAGCTGTCTCCAATAAAGTTTGAGTCAACAAGCAAGCGACGGTTCTAAACTATTAAATTATTCACATTAATTGCCGGATTGGATAAACTGAATGAAATACAGCCAGACAAATAGATTCAGGTATAAATTTCATGTGCTCATTTTTCTTGTTTTTTTATTTGCTGTACTCAATTTTATTTCCAAACTCTGCAACAACCACCAACTTGTAAAACTGACATGGAATTTATTGAAACTTTGAAAGCATATAGAGTATATAGTAGTGCGTAACATAATGTTTCGCAGAGCATATAATATATTGACGCGAATGAAATTCGGAGAAAAGAAGAAAATGAACAGAGAAAAATTGTATATTGCCTATCGTTAGTAATCACATATGGATTGCATGCTTATTTTTTGTTATTGACAAGGCAAGGCGAAATCATATACAATTACGAACTAGTGCATTACATGTAATAAAGCCAGGATGTTTGTGGTTTTACAACATTTCCTATCATTCACTCACAGTCTTCCAGTCTCCAGAGAAAAAGAGTAGATTGTGTACTGGCATATTGTGTAAAAAATGATACACGTATTCACCCATGCATACATGATCAATATCAAGAGGAAATCGGACCCAGGGCAGAGCCAATAGGCTTTAAATAATTTAACTTTGACATGATGATTATTGTAAGGCATGACATAATAGTCATTTATATTTGTATCTGACTTGAGCTACAAACCATCTACTTTTCGATAATTTTCAAGCATATCTGCGGATTAACAAACCTTCACACACCACGCCGGACTCAAAAGTTATGAATACACTAGTTTTGTTATTATGTTGTGTTGGATCTAATACTAATGAGCACCAAATGCAATATGCATTATTATGAAGCTTTCAATACATTGTGTAGAAATGCTTTGATTACTGGGTGTCTTCATTATTTTGACATATTGTGGGATGGGAATAGGTTCGATCAAACAAGGAGTACATACTATTTTGACTTTTGTTACGAGATAGGCCAAGTCATCAATAGTAATAATTCATTTCCTTCCTTCTTCTTATCATTTTTTAATTTAAGCAAATTCATTTTCATAGTACTATATACTGAGTATGAGTGATTGCCAACTCACTAATGGAATCTTTGCTAGATTTAGCTGAAAATACCAATATGATAATTTACATGGGACTATATACAGCTTGAAAATTTCTTAGAAACGCATAATCTCGATGATCACCACAAGGGATTCAAGAGCAAGTCATTTGTTGGCGTCGCACACAAATCAAATCATGGTTTAATATAACCCAAAATTTTGGATTTGAAACATGAAACTTTGTCGAGTGGGTCACTGAATATGATGTAAATTAACTACGGTGGCATTGGCATTAATAAGAATTACATGTATACATGAACTGATATAAAATGTGCGTCAATTCGAGTGGAAAATATTTTCAACCTTGTAAATATCATGTAATAAATCTGGAAATTAAACCCTGGAATGAAACCTGTCAACTGGAGTTTGATGATCAAGGACCACCTGGGGATCTAGCCCTCACGGACAGACATCAAAACTTTGTTTGCTTATGTTCTCTACCATTTACACTGGTAGCCAGAATGGGTACCTGGCTAATGATATACATTTTCAATTCAACATGATAGCTTATTGACTCTCTGGAGTTTCCAATACTCGAGTGTTTTAGCTTAAAGCGTTATAATGTACTGCAGACACTGACGGAGGTCTCACAGCATCACACCACCCCAGCTAACACTTTATTGGGATCACTACCAAACAAAGGCTTGTATGGATTCTCGTTGATCGGATCAATTACAACTTTACAACTCCCCACATCGTTCCTTGTTTTGATAAATGAAAATTGGGAACCACTCGTTCATACCACCTGAACAGATCTGAAATTTGTACTTTGCATTCATTTATACCATTCAATGTGAGTTAAAAAAGATGACAAAACACTGCATGCATGTGACACCTTTCATTTTCCACAGTCAGGTTAATACGTAAAATAAATTTATTCACATTGATGATCATCACACGTTGAAAAGTTTTATACCCTTGTGAAAATTCTCAACTTTTCCGTGTGATAAAAAATGATGATATATAAACAGGCTTGGATAAAAAGTATAGAAGATGCAACATATCATCTTAATTTTCGCAATGTTGATTAATCAAAGTGCTAAAACCCAACTGCTCAATTGAGCAATAATTTACTACGCACACAAGATGCAAGATTTCTAGCATTGCTAATCCGTTCTTTGGCAAAGCCTCTTGACGTATATGTTCATATGAAGCATCTTTTTATGTTTGTAATCTCATTCTCTGCTGTCCGGTCTTTCTACCGCAACACTCATTTACCAAGCATTTCTCATCCTTAAGTTGGTAAAAAGGAAACAAAAAGTTATGATGATGATGACGGTTTAAGATTGGAAGGGGCAAACAAAACAATGAGCATATTTTCAACGCACACATTTTTTTGTGGAGTCAGTTATGCATGTTTTTGTTGATGATACTTTATGTGTATTTTTCTATGATTATTGTGTAAAGCGTAATGATACGATGTGTCCACTTTGTTCACATATAATTTTCATGAATATATTTTTCTTCACTCCTCAATGCTCAGCTTTTCGTTGTTGAATGACGGGCTACTGAACTGATTGTGTGAGACTTGGTATATAAAGAAGCTGGCTGTAGGACTAGAGCCAAAAAATGTTTCTCAGCAGCAAAAGTCACATCAGCTCAACTTTAATATATCGTTACCGAATGAAGGTATAATATGCATGCATGCTCGGATCACATCAAACTGACAATGAGTAAGAAACTCTGAAAACTCAACACTTTTTGTAATTTTTTTTGGGATGAGCAACATCATAGCTTACGATACATTACGTTATGATATGATACGATATAAAAAATGTGATGTATTGTATTATTGTACGCCTTTGCTACTGCATTTCTTTTGGCTTTTGCTTACACTATAAGCTTCATCACGAGAAGTAATGTAAGTACGTGATAAAATTCTTTCTCATTTTCCCACGCAATTTGCTCATGATGATTACGGATATACACAATCATTATCATTCAACAAAATGCTAGTTGCTGAAAAGAAGACGAGGAGCAAGTTTTATAAAAAATGATTTTTTTGGAGATATAAAAAATTGTTTTAGAATGGGAATGATGTGATGGGTTTAATATGCAACCAAAAATTTAATGTTGGTGACGTGCTTCGTGTAGCTAGTTCATTGAAACTGATGGTTTTTGGATAGTTCGATTGCATTAACAGCTTTTCTTATTTTAAGCGAAAAATTGATGCATCCATTGAAAATGAATTTTATCCTTGCGTTGATTTGTTACTTTTCGGAATGCTTCACGAAAAAGTTTAAGCTAACGATTACGTATGAATATATCATAATCAGCTCACCTGGAGTTGAATTACTAGAAGAGATCGATGCGGTAGGTGGAAATTTAATTGTGAAGGTGGTAGAGTTATTTGTACCAGAGGTGTAATCTGGTACTCCCCCACTGCCTCCATTTCCACCGGTACTACCACCACCAGTAACACCGCTGACTACTCCACCAACTACAGACGCGCCTGGCTTCCGCTGATGATGAATGCCCAGATCTGTGAAGAAGGTTCGTGGCATCAGTCCACGGAATTGGTGTTGTTGGCCTGTAAGATCCAGAAGAGATTAAAGATCTGTATCTGCACTTAAGCAGCGTGTATAGTAGCATAATCAACAAAGGCTGGAAGCAGATGCGACGACGATAATAGGTCGAGCAGAGGATACATTTTGATAAGTGTACAATGTACGTGGAAAAAGAGGTCATAAATCAATCAGATAATTATAGTGGTTCAGCATTAAAGTGGCCTTTCAGACAGCAGAACGGCACTTCCATTTCTGGATGAGTTCCGAGTTCAGTACAAACGTTTGAACGTGTCAGCGGATGCTTGCAAATGAAAATTTGTGTGTTAATTTATAATTTAAATGGCCCATTTAATATTTGTATTGAAATCTTTAAAAAATCTAAAATATAAATGCAGTTTCTCTTCAATTTGATCCGACTAGCTTGTCTTTCATGAACCTATTTTGTATGCTATACGAAACCTTAATATTTCATATGCTACGAATTGCTTTTATGCTTTCAATGAAAATGTGTCGTTTCCTCAATACCTTGATTTAGCGATAATTTTGGCAATAGTAGTGAAGAATGTATGTAAAATATATAACTCTGTTGGGATGATATGATATGATGGGAATGAGATGATCATAGTAATTTTTCATAAAATGCAGAAGTGTATCATCAGTAGCAGTTTTTATACAGAAATAGACAAGGTTCACTGACTTTGATGACGAAAGAAGATGATACTGCTGAAGATGATGATCGCTTGTTTTTTCTCGCTTTATCACTGCAGTGAAATGATGATCATGATGATACTGGTTTGTTAGTGTGCATTTTCTACAAAAACTTTTTTTTGAGAGGAACCAAGGCGAGAAAAGACATGGACCGACATGGATTTCACGTGTAAATTTGTTCCTATTGTGTCTGTCAAGTGCATTAAGAGTTTTATACACAGCAAGCAACAACAACACAGGTAAAAATACTTTGCTAAACTTAATCCATGAACATTTTTCCACTCAGCCAAAACAGAAAGAGTGCATTCAGGCAAGCAGAATAAGCGAGACCGTTTCGCTGAATGAAAGCCAACTCATCACCATCATCATCATGATTACCATCAAGAAAAAATACAACCCTTTCTTGTCATCCCTTCTTATCTCTACATTTTTGTAGTATTCTGCGTATAAAAATACGTAACAAATAATGGAACCAAAAGAATTGTCTTTTGCCTGCGTCTCTGCCATGTTCAGATTTCTGTTGAGACTCTAATTCCGTCTTGTTCACGACTTTCTTCTGCTGTTTGCCAACAAAAAACGGTACTGCACAACGCAGCAAAAATGTGAGTGCTCAAGCCAAGCCTACTACTGCCACTGTCTGCTATACGCTGTATGACTTTTGTCTTGCGTAGAGCGTAACAATACTGCGGCTTTACACCTGTTTCTTCATCTTTTGTGTGAGGGGAAGGGCAGCGTCATCCTCATCACATCACATGGCATGACCAAGGATGCTAACAATAATATCGTGAATGAACTGAACGTAGCGTAAAAATAGTTTATGTGCAGTTAGTTGCAATTTTCTTGTAAAATAAGTCCCTTTTACTTTGGAAACATGTTGGCAAATTGACTGATGTTGTTCAATAAATATGGCCGTACGTACATCTGGGGCATACTGAGAAAACACGATAAAGAATAGGGTATTTTTGTGTTAAACAAATATTATTTGCAGGGGCTGATATCTGGGACGGTATCTGCACCCAGATATATTGAAATCATACTAAGGTTAAAGTCAATCGACTGGCAATGGTAATATTTGATTATTATATGTAAAATAATATACGGACGGCTTTCATTCCCCGATTGAAATGAGGAAATGATACGATCATTTTGATACTACACCTGGATTTCTGGCTCCAGTCTGGTTTTGTGCTGTAGCTGTGATGACAATGGTAGAAAATTGTACAGCTGCAGACATAATTCACTTTAACTGCAGACACACATATATCATCTTCTGAACATAATATCGGATATATTCCGCAGTCATAGGATATGATTATCATCAGGAAGCTTGCCCTTTGAGTGAATTGCCGCAAATGAGATATTAAACGTTTCGCTACTTGATTGAGACTTCAATTGCGTATCGTCAGTGGCTTGCTTGAGTCAGTAGGGAAAAGAAAAGGATGTGTTCAGATATAAAAGGGGTTAAAGAGTAAGCTGCCAGGACTGACACTGAATACTGAAGCTGCATCATGTACCCGATATAAGTTTATATATAAACCTTAACTAAAAATGTAATAATAAGATGGCTATTGATCCAAATGTACCTTGCATAGCTTACTAAAATATAATAAATAATAGCTTGCAACTCAAAAAATGCACGTTGTTAAAATTGAATTGCCAAAAATTACCAAAGATTTATCATTTTCAAGAGACTCTAATTTGTAAACTGTGTGTATGTTAGAGCTCAGCGTGCTGAGCTAATTGACGTTGTATTTTTAGTCCTTAAATTGCATGATGTCCTCTCAGTTGGCTCGTTTGTAAGAGACAATGATGCAAAAGGAAAAGAATATATCTATTTTTTGGTCATGGGAATTTCAATTTTCTCGCCTTTTTCTTCGCATCCTTTTCTTTTACTTCATTCATCACATCATCTCCATCAACATCATCAACACCTTTGTTACTTCATCATTCTCACGACATGTTGTATACACTATCCTCCTGAGAGCTCAGTCCAACTCCAAAGCGGACCATTGCGCCTTTTATCAAAGAGCCTTCTCTTCTCTGACAACTGAATAACAGTACAACTTGAGTACACAAATTCTCATCTGTTTTCTTAAGGACTTGTCTCCAATGAAATTTGCTACGACCACCGCTTTTGGAGTCGTGTGACAAAAAATATGCACAAAGAAGAAAAGGATGAGTGTTTGTCAATTATCCTTTGTGTCATTCAGAAATTATTAAAAATTTAAAAATATATGTTTAACAACACCTATCAACACGAGTTTAAAACATGTCACTGCAATCATAATATTTATCATTGTTAGCCTGTTATGAACCCCTGCCATGTCCCATTAGTATTATTAGTATGCCATTAAAAATGTGGCACAAAATCAAACAACAGTCAATGAGCACCTTTGAAAATATTTTATCAACTACTATAGCCAGCAAGTTGAGGAGAAAACCAGCATGGGTTCATTATGATATGGTCATTTCATAAGTATTATTGTACAGGCTATAAAATGCTATTCTAAGTTTTCAGAAATTCAATGATGATGATTAGCCATTTTTTTGGAACAAATTGCAATGCATGTTTGGTTTCACGGAAAATTTACTTTTAATTGACCTTCGCTAAGTATCAATGCACCAAGCATTAAGCCATGGAATATGCAATGCTTTAGCAAATTCAGAGGAGATAAAAGTTACGATAAACAAAAATAACTTACGAGTTTTAGATCTCGGCTCTCTAGGTCCGTCTACTGTGACTTTGATGGCCTTCATGTAAGTGGCCACCTGTGGTGGTGACGTTGCGACCGATATCGTTAACGTAAAACTTTTACCTTGTGAATCAAACAGTAAAACGAATTCAATTTTTATGTATTCTACAAAAATGTATGTAATTTAAAACAATGCACTTTTAATACTTTTACCTCGTCCGGATCTTCCAACAAATCTTAAATCATTGAATTTGGCAACTTGGTTTTTCATAATGGATGTTCCGTTTCTGAGTTCTGCACAGTAATTTTCATCATTACCGGCTCTAACGGTAACCATTGTGCCATCTATTACTTCCCCTAGTGCGATAACCTGTAGGGCAATTTGTTGTACAAGTGTTTTAAAATTATGTGGAAATCTGCTCAATTTGGAATGTTTCTGCAGAGCTCAACTTTAATATGTTACCTTAAATGCAACAGGTAGCGTCTTGTTAGATCTCCAATGTCCTGGTAAGACGGAGCAGAGAAAGTATGGACTTCCAGTTCTTGTCAGCTCTCCTGGATGCTCTGTCAAAGCCATCGAAACGGCTTGCTCCGTCCACCAGCACTCATTTTCCTGAGACTGTGCTTTAGAATTTTTCGGAGACATTTTCTTTCCGGCTAGATTGACGTTGTACAAATTAACACAAAAAGGTTTGACAAGTCAACCAGAATTTTTGTTTTCCAATAAGGAAAAGCTGTTGTTGTAGGATATCAGAAATGTTTTAAACTTGAACCGAAGAAACATAATCTCTTTCTCCACAACCCAGGAGTTTCAAATAGCATTCATTGCATTTGAGGGTTGGAGATTGTACACATATTATAGATAGGCATGCAAGAACTATTGACAGTTTTGGTAAACGTCTTCTCCTGAGAAATCACACTTCACCCCACTTTTACATCACAAAACTGTATAAACATACATTCACTCTTGTTTCGTCCACAACCATATTTCTTGCAACAAAGCAACTAGTTTATCCCTAAAAATCCATAATCACTGGTTCCGTTTTACGATACCGTCATTGTCATAAAATCCCCCATAAAAATAAAACTCAAACCAAACGTGTTCACTTAAAACGTCTATTCCTTTACGACCATTAACTTGTTTAAAAACGACTTTAGTTGAGCACACGCATTACTTTTTTACACCCTCAAAACGTCCCAAATAAATTGCAAAATAGATATTCCCATAAATATTGCACCTCAAACAATACCCTTGATTTAATTAAGTCACAACCAAACCACATTCCAAAAAGTTTTAAATGTCAGCTCATATTTTTCTCATGCTGCTTTTGCACTCCATTCTTTAATGAGCTTGAGTTTCAGTTTCGGTAATTTGGAGCCTCGCAAACAGCACAAGTAATACGCTAATGGTAACTCATTTACTGACTCACTGACTTTCCGAGAGTGACTATGAGAATTGGGAGAGAAAAGCCTCAGTTTTGGCCAAACCAATTGACTACATTAGTATTACATGGAGGAGCATAAAATGAACAATGATTTAGATCAAAATGCATTAAAGTCATGTAACATATTCTATTACAATGTTGAGGGCTGACATATTATGGGGAAAGGCGAGAGCTTACAATGAACCTGGCAAAAGCATCTAGTATATGCGTATCCTAAAAGATTGAGTACGTAATACATACTGCCACTTCACAAAAGAACAATACGGTGCAGGGCTTGATGTTGCATTAGTGAGCATGCAGTTGTGTATTGTAATCTTCTCAGTCACAGGAGTATATGTAGGAGTATACCTTATAATCATGATAATAACAAGTGTAATATCATATCTTAAAACCCAGCCACCAGTACACACACTTGGTGGTAGCATTCGTGGTAAGCATTCATGTAGAATGAATATGTAATGTTACAGTTTTATACTCGGTAAAAAATTGTAACAAGCTGAAATATCCTTTGGTGAAGGATTTGATGGGAAGTGAGCAAAATACACTGGATGAGGTACAATGCACAATACGACGATCCTCCTCATCATCCAGAAAACACTGTAATCATAATCATCACAGGGTGGCCGCGCTCACTCATTCTAACTGATTTTGGAGTGCAACTGACGTCTCTCACTCCTCTCATCTCATGTTCATTAAAAAACTTTCCTTCTGGACAACGTTTTCCAAAGATTTTTGATACAGAAAATATATTCTAATCAACAGGACCAAAATAGTTGACTTGAAGTTAAAAGCAATAGCACATTTGTTTTTGGTTCAAGGTGGTATCAAATGAAGTCCAGTTCCAGAACGGGGTGAACTGGACTTGTGTTTCAAGTTGTTCTTTGAAGATACGTTCTTGTGAAAGTAATGCTCCTGGACAAAATAGGGCGAATGAGTACCAGTCTGCAACTCTGATTACGATGCATGATGAAGATGATGATGTTATGTGATGTAATTTACAAGCTATTACAACACACACATCACATCATATCAAATAATAATTCAAAACCCCTTCCCATCTTGGATACTTTTGAGAAAAAAGAAACAGGAAAAATTATTGTAGGAGCAAGAAGGAGGGGGAAGACACCACATTTGTGAAGACAGACATGGGGATGATATAGGTGTAATCATAATCATAATAACATAATCTAGAATCCATCATCCTTTCTCTAGAGATTGTTTTACCTGCGTGCAGTTATTTTACACTTCTGTAAGTCTGCATACATGCATATGAACATAATTTGGATCTGGATCAACAAGGGAAGCTGTGGAGATCGTCGAGGTAAGAGATGAAAAGGATGTCCATCACGGGCCAGTTTAGAATGGCCTTAATGCATTCTTAAGCTGTCCATTTGAATATAAAACATGTTTTTTATCTTGAGCATTCTTCAAAAATTCTCTCAACAATATGAAAGCAAAATAATGGGTATACTGGAGCAGGATTTGATCGCCTGCCAAAACCTATTAGGCTTAACAAATCTAAAATGTTTGTTTTTTCAAAGACCGGACACCAACACGTATTAGCATTACGGCTGCTCATTACCTAAAAAATATGTTTCGTGTCTTCTAGCAATATTGTATATTGATGATTATCAGTTCAGAGCTTATATGCAAGGAACGAATATACAAACAGCGAAATATAGTTTTAAAATGCATGTAATAATCTTTTAAGCATGGGATATACAGACGTTTTGCTTCCTTCAGGCTACTCTTTACGAAAGAATTTGAAATACTTTGAAATCTCGTGATTTCATCTGCAAACGTTTTGGTAGTAATATTTTAGCCTTTAAAATTCATTTGTATATTCTGGCAAATACAATGGTTTGGCATTCATGCACTCATTTGGTAATCATATCCAAAACTGAAGTTGTATACATACATGGCGTGGCCTTGAATTGACAATCAAGATTGGGAAGATTTTCATAAAGAGCCAATCAAATATTCAAAATCTCTTTGATTCCGACATTTTTTATTAGCATATCCAAACTATGGGATAAACAAACGGCGAATTAACTACAAGTAAATTAGACAGGTTGAACTGGTGAATATTCATAACTTCTTATTTCTTTTCTTCGTCTTTCTTTTTTGGTACAATCCCAGAGAAACTTATATTTACTCATTCCTACGTATGAAAATAGAAGGTTTGCCGTACATTTTCCTTGAACAGCGTGTTATAGACATCTTTTTATTCTCAAAAGGGGTTTGAAATTCATATCACTAACCATTGTATATTCTCTATCAAAATGACAAGAAGATCCTGGCACGTTTAGCATTTCACAATGAGGAAATTCCGAGCATCTGACTTGAGATGTATCCATCCAGTTCAGCAAAAAATACTATTAGAGAAGTGAGCGAGAGCTACAAGTTTTCTTGGTACATTTTTTGTACAGCACGTTATTGAGAATCGATTTGAATGTAAATATGAGTGCACATCATCAAAGAAATATGATATGATATTCTCTGATCAAATGGTCAATGATGCTGAAACTCTGGCTATTCCGAATCATACAACTTTTGGTTAGGATCCAGATTTATATCTAAAAAAAATTGTAATAACTGCTTATATTATGCATGTAAAATGGATCTCAAGAACAAACATCAATTTCACAACACTTTATGATCATTGTTTCGTCTGAATGATGAGGGTGAGCATAAAAATCAGGATTACTGGCCGTAAGGAAAGCAATCATATGACGAGAGTAATGCCATGCATTATGTTGGTGCATAGTGTTCTCAAAACTGATATTCCTAGCTTAGTTCATTTGTTTGACGAAATTTAACGCAATACTTTATATATACTTATCTATGTGATGATATCAGGCAAATCTTTCTGTAAAGGCATGAATTGCAATACAGATACATGATCCAATCAAAAAAAGGCGACAAGTTAATCAACTACAGGTTCTTCTTCTTGTATTTGTTTTCTTTCAACATTGTTTCATACTATGCAGGCGGACAGCATCATGATGAACCAGGTAAGTTCTTATATTGCCCTGTATGTGTGACGCTCAAGTCGAGACTCGCATCACTTTGTGAATTAACTTGCACAGCAGCTTCAGTCATTTTACTTTTTTACAGTAAGCCTACAACATTTACATGGTACCTTTACCCTTAATATTTTACTATCAACAACCATCCTCTTTTTACTTCTGTCGAACTCAACCAAGTATCTGTATGATATTATGAATATATTATACTACGTGATAAACTTTTATTCTCCCACACTACTTTGTACAAATCGTAATCCAGTTTTGAATTAGATTTTTTTTTCATTCTGACGAATAATTTTTGGGCTCTTTTTTCTTGACCGTGAGATATGAAACGAACCTCATTCCCAGAAAAATGAGCTACGATAATATTTTACCAAAAACGTGTACACTACTTTTCAAAGTGGTTATCATCATGAAGTAAATTTAAACTGGTCTGGCTGGGGTGGATCTTGACTTTATGAAAGTGGAAATGATTGAAGAAATCATATTTGGTGCAGAAGAAAGTAGTTGGAGTAATTTTAAGATTTCTAACGGAGCATTATAGCAACGTAGAGCTAATAAATAAGTTGTTTTGTCACCGTTTTCGAAGGTCTATTGCAAGTTTTTACGAAACACAGTCAGTTTTGAATTTGAATATTATGCAACAATTTTTATATTGTATGTTTTAAGGTATGAATATTTTGGATTTTAAAGTGAATGAGGAAACAAATGCATGAAAACAATTTAATCGCAATTCGGCAATACTCACGATGATTCGAAAACACTTTTGCGGTTTGCTCGATTCTTTCGCCTCGTCATCATCACCATTATATTTGCTTGAATTTAAAGAAAAAAAGTTAGCTTGATGCATGATGATATATGATAAAGAAATATTTAGAATGTTTTAGAGCTACGTGATTCTTCTATATTTTACATCATATCACATTTCACGATGTCATTGCCACTTCAGTTTTGTAAATTGTGTACATTTATGTAAAATATTTGCATCATATTTCTCAAGTTTTGTGGATAAAAAAGTTCGACATTATTTATTGGAGGATGTTTTTATATTGCACCACTGCCCACTGGTTTTGGATCTGAGGAGTCGGTATTCTCCGAATTTTGAAGGTCGCCTTCACCTGAAACTTTTCTTCGTTTCTTTTCCGCTTTTAGAGACTTTCTTGATTTTCTTTTTGATCTTGTCGTTACCACTTGCTTCTTCAAGTCTTCCACGTTTTGTGCTGACTCCTTCATCGTCTGTAGCTTCTCGATGCTTGGTATCTCCGAAACATTCACAAACTGACTATCTCCGCTTAATGTTATATTCGCAAGAGTAGACTTCTCATCTACTACCTCCACTATTTCTACTGGAGGCTCCATCAAACCCCTCCGAGGAACAAAGAGACAGCCTTTGCACAGCCACAGAAGATACTCTGCGGCGATCCAAAATCCATATACTAGATATTGGCACAAAAGACGAACCGTAATTTCGTAAGGATAAATTGGAGGCGTGCACCGAATAACATGAAGGGCCATGCCAGTACAATGCATCGATTCCCGAAATAAACTTATCACGAGAAAAAACCAGGTACATGCTTTGCCCACTTGTACATTGCTCTGAAAAATTTGAGATGTTGAGTTGAAATAGTTGAAACAATGGTGGCAATGTTGGCTTAACGTAAAAAACAAGGGTGAAAAGTTAGGCCAAACCTGCTTTGCGCCAATGTACATGATGACATCCGATATCATACCCGTTCCCAGATTCAGCAAATCCGCGATGGAATATAGGACAGCCTGAAACGATAATGATTCATAAAATGATTTTCTGACCTGAAAAAATAGGAAATATAAGCGTGTCAAATATATCAACTCACTAGATGAGCTTTCGATGCTCGACACCTAGTTTCGGAATCGGGTTTATCAGCGTGTTCATTTAGCATGTAAACTTTTAATTGAAGAATCACTGGAATAATAAACACAGATTGGAATATCTACGGAAGAAAATGTTGATATTTTTACGCTAGGAAAGCATGACTTAAGACAAGACTTGGGAGACAAGTCTCAATGCTACAATTATTATAAATTAAGCTTTGAATGATTCCAATTTCATCATGGCATCCACATACCAAATCAAATATTGAAAATATCCTTATGCCCGACGATATATGCCATTCACACGGTCCACATGGATTGTTAATTTTGAATTTGTGAATCTGCATGATGATTATTCTTTTGCGTCCCCGACTTTTGAAAGAAACTATACAAAAAGTGGACGAAGTTAGCCTAGCATAAAATCCGTATTGGTAAGTTCAATCATTAGCATGGCATTCTGACGAAATACCCCTCGTCGGCAACTTCCAAAAATATCTATCTCATACTTCGTATTGAAGACGTTGTCTGGCAACTTTCGCCTTACACTCGATCTCCTTCAAACCACCACCATCTCTATTTCAAAACCCACCACACTATATTCCCACCTGTAATTCTTTAATCCAATTGACTTTACTTCTTATTAGATCTAAATGCTCAAAAACCATAATGCTTTTCACAGAAAACAACAACTTTATTTATTTAAATATTCCAACAATATATGCTGCAAAAGTGTGAAAGAAATCATTGTCACATAATATTTCGAGGCTAACAACTTTTCTGCACATGTCTTTATTCTTTTTCCTTTGCTTCACTAGATATCAAGGGTGGACGAGTTTCTTTATCTTGTGGTGGAGGACCCAAAATAGTTCTGAAGGCTCCATCATCATTTTTATCATCCGTCATTTGAATACTAACCAATCCATCTTTTTTTGGAGTAGCAGAGTTTACAACTGGATCTGCCTGGTTTCCTTTTATTTTACTTGGGGTATAAGCTTCTGAGGGTGTAGAGTAGAAGGTGATATTTAATGGGTATTCCGGGCGCTCCCCTCTTTTAATCCACCTGGCAAACTCATAAACGATCCATATTCCATACAACCTGTAGGAATGCACCATGCTTATCCATATACTGATAGTGATTAGCTGCAGGATTATCTCAATGATTTCAAAAATTAGAGTGAAAGCAGCAAAAACAATCCAAATCCAACACATTTGAACGCGTCGCTAGTGATAATTGAAAATTCATGTTATTATGCTAGGTAATTTATGTGGAAATATTTTGGTATAATCGAATTTAACCTTCACAGTCTCACTTTTTTCCAGCCAAACCAATACATAAAAACCTGAAGCACAATGTACGTGCCATATACAATACTGTCAATAGCGATACTATCTAGGTTGGCTACATATCGCTTTTCTTCTATTTCTATCTGTGAAATAACACGAAAAATTTGATTGTGTTGAATTTTGATGGTTTGGTAGTACAATGTGGTATCATACAGTATTAGTAGCCACAACGGCAAGAAAGATAAGGCCCAATAATGTGACAATCTAAAGAATTGAGAGGGAAAAAGCCTTTAGTCGGAAGTATTATAAACTTTTCTCTCGTAAAATATGAATACAAATTTTCATTTGTTTAACAACCATCTCAAAAATAATGAACGTTACTGTTCCTTCAACAATTGACCAACCGCATGGTCCGCATGGATTTGGAAATACTTGGCTGGAACGTTTCGTAGTTCCACCTTGTGGTGATTGGTTATCCCGTTTGCCTGAACACGGGCATATAGATGAAAATCGCATGATGTTACCTTGCTGAAAAGAAGTGACAGAGAAGCCCGTAGTATCTCCGGGTGAAAATTTCGTTCAAATAATAGTAGGAGACTTGCATACATATTATTACAAGGAACAATAAGTAAAGATGTCAGTATATAGCCCTAATTCAATATGGTAACCAACATGATCGAGGATGAATTATAAATATGAACACGACAGCTAGGAATTATCGATTTTTTAAAAGTCGAATAGACTTGTGTTTTCTACCTCAATTTTGGCAATTTTAAAACTGATATAGAGTTGCAATCCTACGAATCGATAACGTTGGTATGTTTCATTAGCCACTACGTTTATACTTTGTCATTGTCACCTTTATGAATACTCCTCCCTATCACTATCACCTATTGTGATATTAAACGCATAACTTCTTTGATAGCTGTAACTTTATATTCCCAAACTTAATGTAAAAAACAGCAAAATCCGTATAGCGCGTGCATGCATGTAACTTTTCTTCTAATAGATTTTTGCGGCATCTGTGGTGCGGTGACTTTAATGGTGGCATACTGGTAGTGTCGTAACGGTCTGATTCAATTGAATCACACTTAAAAAGCATGAGTGAACATAGGTACCACAAACTATTTAAATGTAGGTAAGCAAAGTCCATGCTATGGCCCATGATCTTGGATTTGCTGTTGCAGTTGCTGACATTAATAACTTGATAACCAATAATTACTTGATGTCATATCGAGCGGGCAGTTACCATAGATCACATTAAAAACTAAATTCGTTGATTTTAAATTACTCTTGTATTAGACAGTAGTACTCGACGGTTTATTGAGATTGTGAGGTGCTACAAAACTGTGAATTTTGAACACAATAGTAAATATATTCTTTCAGACTGTTGCAACAAGAATAGAATTCATAAAATCCAACAGCTATCCTTTACGGTTGAACTGGTTTTACTACAGGTGCCGGTTCCTGTTTTACTACAGGTGCCTGTTCCTGTTTTACTACAGGTGCCTGTTCCTGTTTTACTACAGGTGCCGGTTCCTGTTTTGGTTGTGCAGTTTGGGAATCTGGCATTGATATGTTTGGAACAAAGTCTTTCACAGGCATGGAGAAAACTTCTTCCCTGGCAAGAGTGATGGATTCAACAATATCTTCCACGACTGCTCCGAGAACACCTTCCCTTTGAATCCATTTAATATAGTTGAATACAACCCACATTCCATACACGAGATAAAGTTCATACACAGCAACAAATAGGTGACTACGTCCTCCACATACGAAATCCTGGACCTGGGCTTGCATTGGAGAACCAGTGGGCATAGGGATTGGTGGCACATCTCTAATTAATACGACTAGAACCAAAATGACGCAGTTTAACCAAGTAGTGGCTGCAATGCCTATCCAAATCCAGCATACGGTGACATTTTTCTATATTTGAGTTGTGCAAATTAGCATGCATTATATTTGTTTCGCATTCACACATCTCATATAAGTTATGTAAGGGTGTCGTAAACGTGTCTAAATCTTACCTGAGCATACCCAACAAAGTACAAAAGAAAAGCAAAGACGCTTAGCAAAATCAGGCACACACACAAGATTCCTTTAAAGAAGTGGTACAAGTAGAAATTTGCAGATATGCCAAACTGTAGCAAAAGGATAAAACAGGGTAGTTATGATAGCATTGGAAAAAGCCCATATGTATGAATATATTATGATGTAGCTACTTCATATATTTAAGAAAGAAAGCACAACTGTACATTTCACTCTGCTAATGTAATTATTTACCTCTATTGCAAATATAACATCTGAACCAGCGTCATAAATATGTTTCACGTGCATCAACACCAAAAACTGCAAAAAACGATATTTTGTCAACAGTTAAGTGTATAAGAGTCAATTCAAATTGCTGGTATAAAGGCACGCTAACCATTTCAATCACTGCGAATGCTCGTGTTCCCTTGTTTATGGTTAGGCCGCACATCCCACAAGCACAGGTTGTTTTCATTTTTGTAGCTAACTGGATGTAGGTGAATTAGGTGAGGAATAATTACAAAAAAATTAGTTCGTGTGCCTTTGGGGAATTGATTACTGTCTCAATGTACCCATCCTTGTCTTTGCGACTTTGCAAGTTCATCATTATTAGCTGGGGTTGAATTGGAAAGTTTGAGCGTAGTTGGAGGAAATCAGATCGACTTCCAACACCATTACGATGGTAATTAATGCAAGCGTGTTGAAATCGTTGAGCGAAGAAAGGTGTCAAAAGGTATAAATTGCCTTGCCCATTCCTCCATCTCTTATAACCAAATCGTGTATCAGTATCCTTCCCTTGATCATAAAAGTTTGATATGCTAAAATTAAACTATGTAAATACTATGCAGAAAATCTCTGGATGAAATATGTAGAAATGCTTTCTCTTTGACTTGGGGTTTGTTTTTAAAATGGGCAACGTGAGATTTCACCTTCTGAGACCTGACACGAATCAATTCTACATAACAGAATTTGTTGAAACATTTCACAACAACTAGTAGAGCCTATTCCAATCATCCTGTCATCTTTGAAGACTAGTAGCTAGTAGTATACTAGCACTCGAATGATTGTAATGTTAATATATGATGTTGTGAGCCAAAAATATGATCAGTTTGATAGCTAAATATATTTCCATTAAGACGATGAAGCATACTTGCAGAAACATAATGATTAATTCGCAGTTCTGGGGAATCACTCAATTAAATACATTTAATATTTTCAAGTAGGTTGCATCAACTAACAAAAAAGGAATGCCTTCTATTGATAATGGCTCTTGTTTGACCTTTTATCTTACTGACTTCATCAATTTGTCGTACTTTACAGAATTTGTATATTCCTGGTAAATATTGAGGAAAATCCGCTCCTCAAGACGATAATTAATAGCTATTTGTTAGTCCAGTCAATTTTTCATATTTATCATTTACTCATTTTAAGTAATTCAGTATTGCGGTTGAGTGTTCCATCAGTGATGATTTTTGTCATACAGGAAATTCAAAGCCGCAAGTTCATCATTTGACATTTTGTACATCATTCATTATGTTTACAGCATTCATGAAATTATGAAAAAAGTATTTAAAAAAGTTATCACTTCTGTTTTCTCAACAATTTTCCTTGTTTTACTTTTCCTCATGAAATCGTTATCACATGCAGGCAACCTTCAGTATTCCTTCAACTCATGATCAGTATAATCTAGACATCTAACATATTATTGTTTAAACATGACAAATTTTGTTTTGTAAAAGCGATAAACCTTTATAAAACCACATTGACTAAAACTATGCTAATGACAAGAAGTGAGGTCTGCATATATGTATGCACTATGCAATCCAAATAAACGCGATGAATAACGCTAACACAGACGATGCAGACTCGAAGTTTATTTGGCATCCGAAACATGAGTCAACCAAATACTTATATACGTGGTGCTGGCACATTTGATAGTTAGTAAACCATAGCTCTTAAAAAATTTAAAAGACACAAATGGTTCTGGTTCAGTCTTATCCTGCATTTGAGCATAGCCAGTAAATGCTGAGTAACAGTAATAGTCACATCAACAGCAGGTGCAAATGTTCAAGCAGATTTTCTTTGTCAGTCATGTACATGATGCTTGAGTTCAATGATGTATGATCAGCTATCTGCTTCCTATAATTTGTCACCCTTCTGTTAGGTCGACAATGATAAATCTCTTGTACATAGTAAAAGTTTGCAAGTAGATGTTAGATAAGATATGAGCTTATAATGTGCTTCTTTCATCCCTGTTACGGCAATGCAAACGTTTCACAGAAACCGTGTAAAAAACTATAACGAAAGCAGTGTTTCCCATGAAAAATTGGTTAAAAAGCCAATATACCAGTGTATTGTGTATTGCTGCAATCTGAATTCAAGATCTTTTTGAAGCAGTCACAACTTCTTATAGAGAAGACGAATAGAGATTTGATTTACTCAAAGAGTACCTTATCCTTTGATCGAAATCCCAACAATTTAAGAATTGTTGAGAATTGCTGCTGAGTGTGCATGTGTTATCAATGGTATGATTACATTGCAATATGAATCATTCGAATCGAAATACATTTAGTAGAGTTTATGACACGCTATTAAAGGCATCCTGAATATGAAAGAAGTATATATATAGCGAATTGTGCGTTAATGAAATTATTAAAATCGCATCTTAACGTATTGTAGCACCACTAGAAGCAGAGCAAGATAGATAGAAACAGAGGTAACTAACCGTTGGAGTAATAGAATTTAGCGGCAGAATGTATACTAACAACTAATGGTTTCAATGTAATTCGTGTTGAAATATGAGGTCAAAGGCCAAGATACTAATATTCTTTTTTGCAATCATACTATAAAGCTATTTACATGGCGAATCAAAATCACCACATTCAACCTCAAAATCGTCTTTCAAATTTCATTGCAAATGTACAATTTAACACATAAAAACGTACACAAATACCGTGGTTTACCAACACCAAAATCTGTTTTCTGATTCATAGCGTGAAATAATAACTTCAGGTATGTCATCTAACGCAATTCTAAAACAGATCTACCAATTTTTCCCTTGATCACATACGTGATGCTCAATGTGAATGCATGTATTCAGTATATTATATGCCTATATGTAGCATTTTTTAACAAAAGCTACACTAATATTTTGGCTTGTTGGCTAACCAAACCAGAAAAATGACACGACCACACCATCAAATCATCACATCCAAAAAGGACTCACCTCATCAAGTCAGATAAAAAAAATAGTGGATAGTGCGTTTGCGGATGCGGCTACGATCCCAAAACCCTTTTTTCACAAGAGAAACAGAGCAGATGGATAATCACAATGATCACATATAAGCTCTCTCTCTCTCTAAACTGGCTAAAAAGGATGGGAAGGGAACATTTTTGGCTTTATATGCTTCTGTAATGCTTCGGTATATTTATTTATACCTTTACAATAATAGCCATATCAAACCAAACCAGCAAACCAAACGCAAAACCCATCGCCAACCTGTATAAAATGCTAAGCACATTCTAGGTACATTATGCATAACGCATTTCCATGAATGATAGTAAGTGAAAAACCAAAGTGAAGCTTGCTCTTTTTCTTTATGCCTACCTGAAACACGGCAAAGACAGATCAGGTAAAATACTAATTGGACTCCCTCTTTTACCACCACAAAAACCGGCAACAGGACAAGTAACAAATTTCTCATTATCCGATGGTTACAGTAATAATAATGATGACATTCCAAAATGAATGAATGAAATGACTGACTTTTTAAAAAACTCTCAACCCTGTGTGTACCCACCACATTACCACCACTGCAACACCACCACCGATACAAAACTACCCACGGACATTATTTGGTGAGGTTCTTGTGGTTGACCTGGCTGAGCTGTTTCAGGTCAACTAGAATGGTTTACCACATTTACCACCGGTTCACTGGTGTTTGTAAAAATTCCACCTACGTTAAGGCTGGAGAGATGAGAAAAAATTAGAGATGATGAAGGGGATGGGACAAATATTCGCTTGCTTTGCTTATTACTAACTCATGTAATTCCTCCTGGTTTTTGTTACCCAAATGAGCAGATGTCATAAAACCAGTGTTATTTTGGAGAGGTGTGTGTGCTTCGTGAAAGTAAAGATGAATACCGCAAATAAGTGATGGTGACTGACTTTGAATTGGATTGGACCTAACCAGAGATAAATAATTGAGGTGGGATAATATTTACCAACTTGGTCTTCTAAACGATTTTACTATTTCGCATGCTGGTTGAATTTGATTGAAGTGATAGCTGGAGAAGCATTCATTGGGCTTATGATGTGGTTTGTATTCCGACACAAGTTGTCATTTCATTTACAACAAATAATCTAGAATCTATTCTTTTGTGGAACAATCAAGGCAATAAAATCTTTATTCATCTATATTTTGTATAACTTATATAAGTGCTAGTCACTTTAAATCTGTCTTTGCCTTAAATATTCTTAGAGTATTATCTGAGCCGCCACTCATCATATAATCCGAATTGGCCCACGAAGTGCACAAAATATTTTCTGTGTGGCCAGTCATATTGTACAAAGGAGCACGAGGACTGCGACGATCCCAAAGTTTCATCAATTTATCATGAGAACCAGAAACAAACAAATTTTCATTCGTCGTTGACCAATTAACGGATGATACCCAACCATTGTGCGATGTAAACATGCACTTTACGAGGGAACCCTCTGTGAATAAATTAAAAGGTTAGGTTAGCTTTACCTCTGAATGTCGAGACATTAATATATATGATTCCTCATTTTTAGAGTTTAGGCATGCTTTTGCTTTACCATTTGAACGGGGGTCATATAGCCTGATGTGACGGTCTGCGGAAGACGTAATGGCTGTCTTATTCAATTCGGACCAAGACATATCAAAGAATGCCTTGTTTCCAGCAATGTCCGTTTTCATTCCTCCCATTTCCACATCCCATAGTTTGATTGTGTGATCCCAGGATGCTGTAATTAATTCTTTTTCGTCACTCCATTGTACTGCTGATACACTCTCTTTATGTCCAGCCAACGTCATCAAAGGAGTCTACACAAGAGCCAATAGTAGTATGATCTTCGGACTTTACCGTAGCAGCACAAGTACTGTCTTATAAGAATTAATTTTATTGCTGCAAGTAAATACCTTTGTAGCCCCTTTACTTGGCGTCGATTCGCCAACAGCGCCATCAGCAGTAGGTTTGTCAGCCTCAACCGTCCAGATTTTTAATTGGCCATCCCAAGAACCACTAGCTAAATGAGTTGCATGTCGATCTGGTTTAATGCATTCAACACTGCGTTCATGGCCTTTACAAATCCATTTACAACTAACATTGTTATTGGAAAGGTCCCATTCCCATATCATAACCGTTTGGTCATGTGAGGCACTGTATTAAAACAACACACCATAATTAATGCTTCAATTCGACAAAATTTAAATTCACTAATGGATATGCAGTCAAATAGCGTGGAAATGAAAAATACAACGTTGTATACGGGAAAATTTCTAACCCAGCATTTTAAATTGTGTTAATTTATATTTGCACTTGCCTTGCAAAAACGGTACTCTCAGGAGTAGATGAAACCCAACACACAGCTTTAATGGGCCCTGAGTGAGCTGGAAACCCTTGTTTGTGCTTTCCTTTGCCAGTCCATAAATGAAGCGTAGCGTCATAACAGCCAGTCAGGATCCTTCATAAAAAAGACAATTATCAATAGAGACCTGTAGAGACCAGAGAGTTTGATGACAGAATACTAGTTTCCCAAAGACAAGTTTCTTACCAGTTCGATGTCGCATCAACTGCAGAAACCCAGTCATCATGCATCAGACAATTTTCCGGCTCTGGAGCTGGTGTACGTTCTACATACTCTACCTCAATAACTTCTTCTACTCCTATTTTCTTCTGTTCTGCATCCTCTTCGTCTTTATCATCTACAATCTTTTCTTTGAGGGCTTCATGACGAAGAACTAATTCTTCAAGTGTCCCTCGAAGAAATTCCCCTCCAATCAAGAAGTCAAAATCCTTCTGTTTTTCGATCACATCGTCCTCTGAAAGATTATTAATGAAGGATTACCAAAATGTATTATTCACATGCATAATACAACCTAAGCTAAGCATTTAAAGAATTCCTCAGAAATCTTATGACAATACTGTCTTACCAATGAGCACACGATTAATGACACTATTCAGTTCCTCTGTTCCTACGTTTGCGGATATTGAGTAAGGGAAGTCTGGAATGGAATACCTATAAGTATAACAAATATTATTAAAGTTTCTTCCACAATTGAACAAGCAGTACCAAACCACGAACATGCGCAACGAATAAATTTGATATGCACACCCATAACAAACATAAAATACAAACTTACTGCTCTTGTTTCGTAACGAAACGAACTTGAAGACTCAACGCCGAGGAAGCTGTCGAGTTTGGTTTATCCTGAACTTCTGCCATTTTTCTTAACTCGAAGGGCACTTGCTTATTCCAACCTAATCAGCTAAATTATCTAATACATAATAACTAAAATGAGCAGCTACTTGAACTAACACTAATCATTCTATCAACACAAATGTCAATCTATTTATTCAAGAGTCACAAATTTCATGTCATGTGGAAATCCAGTTGCAAACCCGTCGCATTCAACCCAATATCTGCTCGTCTCTTCAGTGTGTATAAATGACAACAGAAACCAGTAAAACAGTTGACATTCAAGAATCCTCACATACACAAGTTGGTCTGGTTGTCACTGGAATTTCAACCGGAAATGAAATTTTAATCGCGTCCCACAAAACACATCCCAGTCATCCCGTCAACTTTTAGTAGATTGATTCACTCGCCCAAAAGCACGTTGTTGAATTTGTTTGTATGCAATGCATTTGCTCAACTTTTCCAAAGTGTGGATGGAGTGCATAAAGACTGAGAATTTAAATCCACCGCAATTTTCCTCGAAAACCCGTTCACAAACAACACAAAGCATTACATCAGACTATTACAAAGTTTTTTTTATACATCTCAGCTGTGAACGGCCCACCAACAAGCATCTTATAAGCATTTGGATTATGGATACACAAAGCGGTATCTGCATTATGTTGTGCAATCCATTCTGCTCATCTGTTACTGTGAACTTGTTTATGTTTTTGGTGGCAGCAAATCCTCGTCGATTTTCCAGTTTGTCAGTAACACTTTTTTCTCCAGTGAATTTATGACGAGATGGAGAGGAAACTGAGTGAGGACTTTGAGGAGGTCCCTTGTGATAGTGTGGTAAGTCTCGTTTTCCAGTCATTTTTTGGGTACTGGAAAAATTTTTTTCGGTGAAGAATGTGGGTATCTGGCATCTTGTCCATGCATTGTGGGTGGCGGGAAGCAAAAATGCATGTGGATCAGATGTTTTTTTGGAATGATCACTGATTAAATTTTTTTCGTCTTGAATGGCTTATGCGGTGATTTTGTAAATGTTTATGATTAATTTTGAAAAAATTACTGGAAATTTAATGAGCCGACTGTTCAAATTTTCAATTTAGCTGTCAAATAAATGTTCCTTAAGATAAGATACTTTAAAGTTAACTGACACTTGTTAAATTGTAATATTGCATTAATTAAATGGTTTTTGTTTTCTATGTAGCTCAATATAGTAGAAGGATGTCGACTTCCTGTGCTTATGTCCACTGGAGACGATTGGCGTAAGTATTTTTTTCTAAATGACATTATATTTGGGTACTGACAACTGAATTAACTAACGTTTCCGTGTGTTCTGTGTCTTTACAGAAATGGCCGAAATCCTGAGTGTGAAGGAATTGGAAAACTTACGCCGGTGGTTTTATGTACATTTTCTAGAATGTAAGTCAAGTATATATGATACCAACTAGCTATTTATTTAATTAATTATTTTTGTGCAATAATTATCAAATTTTTGGCCAATAAATTTTGTAGTCAATAAAAGACTGGACGAATGGGTAAGCGAAGAAAGACTGAAACTCACGAAAGTGTTCTATCCGAAGAAAATCACTTTATCGAGACCACCATCACCAATTGCTGGAGATGTGGCACCAGCACTTCCGCTCAACCCCGCGTTGACCATGAAGCGGAAGAAAAGTCTAAAGCGGCCATTTGAAGAAATGGCCAAAGCTGCTGAAATGGCAAACACACCAATAACTGTTGTAATAAAGGTACAAGACTTTAGAAAAAATTATACAAACATAAATATATTATAGTTTTAGTTTGCTTACGTAAAGTTTTAAAACTGATAAAATTTTGATTATCATAAATTTAGCAAGAGGAACCTGGAACTCCTGCACCTGAAACTCCGGGTGGACCGCCTACCCCAGGAGCACCGGGGACTCCTGGAACTCCTCGCACAACAGGAAGCATGCTTATTCAGAGTCATGATGATGTTGTCACGCGAATGAAGAATGTTGAAATGATTGAATTGGGGAAACATCGAATCAAACCATGGTACTTTGCCCCTTATCCTCAGGTATTATTACTTGTGTAATGTTATCTAACCAAAACCAATTTTGATTGATAACTAACTGCTGCATTACTACATAATTGTGTCTGGGTTTGTTTTGATTGTAGGAATTAGTTGGACTTAAATGCATATATATATGCGAATTTTGTCTCAAGTATCGAAAATCTCGCAAATGTCTGGAACGACATCTAAAAAAGTGCAAACTCAAACATCCTCCTGGCAATGAGATATATAGGAAAGCAGGCATTTCAGTTTTTGAAATTGACGGAAGAAAAAACAAGCAGTACGCGCAGAATTTGTGTCTTCTTGCAAAATTATTCCTCGATCACAAAACGCTGTAAGTTATTGCTCATTTGAAAACTTTATGGAATTCGACGTATCAGTTTAGAAAATGTGATTTTAAACCGAATGGGCATACTTTAAACATAAAATATACATAATCTTGTTTCATTATTTACAGTTATTACGACACGGATCCGTTTCTGTTTTACGTTATGACTCAGTTTGACAACCGTGGTTTCCATTTAGTGGGTTACTTTAGCAAAGAGAAGGAATCGTCGGAAGATTATAATGTAGCTTGTATATTGACTCTACCGCC
This sequence comes from Orchesella cincta, assembly GCA_001718145.1. Taxonomy (NCBI): domain Eukaryota; kingdom Metazoa; phylum Arthropoda; class Collembola; order Entomobryomorpha; family Orchesellidae; genus Orchesella; species Orchesella cincta. Next base: position 137,302 of record LJIJ01000132.1, read on the forward strand.
ATATCAAAGGAAGGGATTTGGAAAACTGTTGATTGAATTTAGTAAGTTAACTTTAACTAAATGTGGAGTCATCTGAGTAAATAATGAAACTACAACTATTTTCACTGTCTTTGTTTTCCCTTCCTAGGTTATGAATTGAGTAAGTTTGAAGGGAAGCTGGGATCTCCTGAGAAACCTCTGTCTGATCTTGGCTTGCTTTCATACCGAAGTTTCTGGTCTCATACAATTCTCAACATCCTGTTCACTCAGAAGCCGACTGCAGATAATGATAGAGCTCAAGTAACAATTAAGTACGTACAATTGTTGAAAATTTATATCTGATTATATTTTAAAGCATATTTGCTTTTTGCTTATAATTGACAAACTATTCGTTGATTTGCAAAGCACTACGGGCTATTGTCAGAGAATCCAAGCTTTTCTCTTATAAACTTCTTCCCTAGGTCAAAAGATTTAACCATTCATAATTAATATATACTATAACCAGGGAGCACGTCCGCACTAATAGGCTAAAAACTCTCTTTGTGCCTCACGGTCTATGCAGATGCCGTCTTCAGTTTGTTACCAAACATATTCTCAACCACTACAGAATTCATGTACCCAAAATGATCCGCCCCTTATAGCTTAATTGTTATTCTTACCTAACCTAACTGGCCACTCACAGCGAGCATAATTATGATGGTGAGCATATGTTCGGTAACAAACTGAACGGCAATTACGCTATAGACGCGTGAGCCACAAAACGGATTTAGCTTTAGCTCCGTCACCGTGCCGCAGTAATATATCTAAAATGGTTCTATGTTTTATATTTTTATGTTTATTTCAGTGAGATTTGTGAAATGACGTCGATGAAGAAGGAAGATGTGATTTCTACGCTTCAAACTTTAGGTGTTATCTCGTATTATAAAGGAGGGTTTGTTATCGTTCTCACTAAGGAAATGATGAAGAACCACGAAAAGGCGTCAAGGGCGATGAAAATCGATTCAAAGTGTTTACACTGGACTCCTAAAGACTGGTCCAAACGAGCCAAATGGTGAAAGTTGGAGTGAATAGGATTTATTTTCGTTTGTTGTATATCTACTTGTCTATAACTATGTAGTTAGTATTCGATCGCATCACACGTTTTTACATGAACTAAGTGTTTGGTAGTATTATATCAAAGTAAAAGTAGTACATTTGTATTAATTGTATAAAAATGCTGTTGTTCATTTGTATTCTTTGGACTACGCTATACATTATTGATAGTATTGTTAGTTATAGTTAGTATTCGTACTTGTAGACGGTAATTGTTCGTAAGTACCTACTTATGTAGCTTTTAAGCTTAGCTGAGAGAACTATATAGACATCCATATTATTGGAGTTCCTAATAATATTCATGAAATAAATCTGTTTGTTTATATTTATTGATGGCTTTTATACCTGTTTTGTAATATTGGTGTAGTCATCCAATGCAAAATGAATATTTGTTATGTAGTTACTTAATTAGAGAATCATTTTACAATGCAACTGTAAGTTTTGCTTGCATTAATCTGGTTGATACGTTATTCGACTAATGGACTAATTATAGTTATGTTAGTATATATAGAATGTATTTAAATCAGTATCAGCTCGATTTGTTGCTACAGAAGAGACTCGGACTCAAGTAGCAATTAACTTACGATAGACAAGTGTCTATATGTAGCATAGATGAGTTGAGGTTTTTGTACCTATTATTATTATCATTGAGAATATACTATAGATTCTAGATGCTATGCAATGAGATAGTAATCTGTAATAGTATAAGGATTCACCCAGTATTGTCTTTCGTCATTACAGCAATGCTGATGATATTGTAACGAACGGTAATCGTATTAATGGATTTTATTATTATGTATTGTGTGCAAAAGTGAATCATGTATGAGTTTTTCAAGTGTTGATGTACGTGCTCTCTCAGATATATCCACTTGTTAAATACAAGCAAACTTTGTATGTATTTCTCTAACTCTAATATTGCCAAATGAAATACACTGAAATCATTTGTTCAAAAATAAGGAAGAAAGAATGTAAGAATTTTTTTATCATTAGTGCCCTAATGGAAACTAATGAGGAATTTCTCTTGATTTACATTACTACGCTGCTCTACAAATCACAAGCTTCGTGCGGGTACTCCAACAGCCAGTTCAGCAGTTTGACAATGAAAAACAGCTTTTGCACATGCGACTGCATAAAAATTGCATTTTCCTAGACTTGCCTTTCCAGAAATGGCAACTGTGGATGATACTAGTAGTGGTAGATAGTGCGATCAATTTGTGCCTCTTAGACTGACTCTACGTGAGTAGTAGTTAGCTTTCACTTATTGCACTTCTTGTAACATCCCTTGAGACACAAGAAATAAGGGCAAGCGGAGTGGCATCTTCCTCTTCCCCCACATCTTGTTACTTCTGCCAAATACAACACCAAAGAATCTACAAACAATGATTCTACTCAGAAGCATCGTAACACAAAGACGTGATGTTTCACCGTATGAATATGAATGAAATGAAGACAACGTAAGTTGAGCAAGAAGATGGAAGATTCACTAATTAGCGACTTGAATGAATTACGTACGAGTCTTCTTACTCCCTCTGCTACATAGGTAGGTGCATACCGACTATTTTACGCTGATGTTGCAAAATACTATGCTCATATAAGCCCTACTATTTCCGACCATTGCATTCATAATATTCCTGCCCTTTTACCTTTTTACTCCCTTGAACATTGTTAAGCCAAGATCTGCCAAGTCAAGCATTATTAATAATAACCTTTCATCTGCACATTGGTGTGTATAATGCGAAATGTCAGTATGCAGTGGAGAGCGGAGATAGGAAATGGGAAACCAAGCATCATAACTTCTCTCCTCTGCATATCTTCTAGCTCTAACCAACGTTGTGCTAGTTCTTGTCTAAAAGTTCCATTTCTTCACAAATTCGCAACGGAACCAACATAAGTGTAACAAGGAGAAACCTGAGACATTCTGAGAAATTGAACCATACAATCGTGTAAGTGACTACTGGTTCTACTGTAATTTACTCTCTGATTTATGTCCTTTGCTTCTTCGTCCCTTTTTGATGAATGATATAAATATTTATATACATATTGCTATGTTATTGAAGGTGTTACTGCGGCATATGATAAAAAAAACTTTTCTGAAAGCCAGTTGCTCATGGGTGTTTTACTCATGCACGAGCGCTTGCTATATAATAATTATTTTGTAGCAGCACTTCAAGCAGGAAAGGATATAGGTGAGAAGTGAGAGAGAGTTTTTAGTTTTTGAAGTGATAATGAAGATGAATTTTTGGACAAACTTTTCTCTTCTTTTCTCCCAGTTTTCAACTGCTGTCGCCGTCAACTGCTTCCTCAAATTATTTCTTTCAAGGTTGAATGAATGCCTGGGAAACTTTTGCCGTGCCATGGCACAAAGTCCATGCTTACATCTCAATCTCATTATCTATGTAGCAAAAGTAAATCCGGATCTCTTGTTAATATACATGTGATGAAAAGAAGGAAGAGAAACATTGGGAACGACATTTAACCAAAGTTTTATTGACACTTTTCAGTTTCATTCCATATCATACCCACTGTTACTTTTCGTCCCATGTCAATTCAGAAAACTATATATGTTGAAACAGGTGCTCTCTATTATAAAATGAAGCCATATAGACCCTCAGTAAGCATAGATAATAGATATAACGCAAAGCAGAAAGAAGCTAGCCTAGTCATATTAAAAGTGAAAAATGTATTGATTACTTCATACTTTGCATCCTGCTTTCGTGCAATATCCATTCTTTGTAACACAATACATTACATTTTCATACTGCTACTTTATGGAGAAAAGATGCGTCCTAAACTCTACCTACATGTATCATTCATTAAGTTATCATCATTATATACATAAATGTATGTGACATGATGTTCCACAACATAATCTCTTGTCCCGTCATCTTTCATTAATTCGCTTTAGTTGTCTAACACAGCATTACAAATTCAACTCATACTATTGTTCAGCGAAATTCTATTATAATGTTGTTTTTTGATGTCAAATTTGAGTCAAAACACATCACTCAGATATCTGCCACTGACTTAAAGCCTTTGCTGGTTCTGCTCCTACGCCTAGTTAGCTTATGCCCGAACGACCAAGGCCATTGATCGCTTCCATTTCCCGTTTTCCGGAACGGAATTCATTTCGTGATTCTTCCGTTGGCCATATTAGATTTGCTTCTACCCTTTAAACGCTTTTTTACATACATAATGTGGCACTCTACAGTTGACAGTTGAGTGGGTATATTATAATTAAGTTCATTCTATTGAAAATGTAGATACTCATACAACCCCAGAACTACAAGCACCCGTAGGTATAGAAAGTTGAGCTGTAAAGTAAGCAGGGAGAATATTTTCCTCAATTATACAGTGATTAAATCAATGCCTCTCTTTTTGCACTTTCATTTTCATATACATTCTACAGCTAGAAATGCCTTCTCATCATTCTCATTTAATCGAGTTTCTGCCGATTTTTTAAAAACTTTCCTTCCCTTACAGATACATATATAGTGTATATAATAATTCACAATTCTGCATTATCTTTAGTATGTACAATGTGTCCTTTTATCCGGACTTCCAGACTCATTTCCTCCAATCCAATTTAAGAGTGTAGCATAAATTTTCATCCAATTTTTAAAACCTAGAGTAGACTTAAGGAAAATGGAATTGAAGATTTTACCGAGCTGAAAAGTACGCGAAGCAGTCGCATTAGGAAAGGTTGGGAAATGAAGTCGGGAACCAGCAGCAGAACGTGTCTCTCTTCTGCTCAGCTTTATTCTAAGCAACGTGATTGTACTTGTACTGTATCATTCCGAACGTTAATGAAAATGAGTAGAAATGCTTCACAAAGCAGCATTCATGTTGGTTATGTAAGTTACTTTTGCTAAAACCTAATGGAAAGCATTACATGGAATTATATTTACTTTTTCCACATGAATTGTGAACTAATACTACCTTGCGATTCTATTGTATGCATACAATGCTCATTAAAACAGAAATTCTAAAACTTTTTCTCTATTCAGCACTGTCTGCAATGAAAACGCTTTATAACTGGTCATTGAAATGTTTACCTGAGACTCCTGATTAAACATATTCCTCGGTCATGAGGTATATATACGTACATATGGGACAATTATTTCATACTATAATGCAGAGTAGTACCCACGACGAAACAAATAGGTGGCTGTGGATTTTTTGCAAATTGCTTACATCAGGAAAAAGCATGAGGCTTGATTTACATATGAAAGAACGATATGAAACAAAGCAGTAGTGCAAAAGCGTGAAAAGAGAAAAATTACTAACAAGAGAAGAGGGCAAATACTAAATACCAGTCTCTCGAAAATCATCCAATGCCAAACCCATACATAATGGTTACACGGGTATTTGCATAAGCTTCATGAAACATGTTAGCATAATGCCGAACAACATTCCAGGAATTGAGGATAAAATATAAACTTTCACTTTCATATGCCCTTCAACTAAATAAAACAGAGAGTTGAAGCTGAGCTGGCCGTTGTTTAACAATTAAAGCATGTGAAAGTGGTTATGTCATGTCATTGTGCACAAGGGAGTGTAAAACGATAGGACAGATCTATACTGTGTACATACATGCATAATATCCCGACTTTAGCGTATCGGCTCTTCCCCCATGATTTCATGTCCTGTCATTACTACTATGCTTCCAAAAAACCTAAAAGTGAGTGAGAAACTACGACTGGATCTGTAATCGTATCGTATTTTAGTTGTTTGAGCGCTTTTATTTATAATTTGATGTCAAACAAATTCTCGTTTGTACAAATAAATGCTGCAAACTACACAACCACCACGAAGATGATAGAAGACAACAAATGGGGTAAAGAATGTAATCAGAGACTGAAAGAATGAGAACTTTCATATGGCTTTAGACGCTCAGGGTTTAAGCTCAATTTGGATCTTGCTTTAATTGTGGGTTTGAGTAGGCGGTCCCAAAAGAGCGAGGAGTGATGTAACTTACTCCATGAGAATGTCATGATGTTTAATCATTCACTTTGACTTGTGTCAGACTCGGATTACCAAATACTAAGAATCAAGTTCTGAATAGAAGGGAACTTTAATGGTTTTTGAACACACTAATGCATGTAATACCATCCTATTATCAGGCTTGGTCTTTAATATTGTGAAATGTGGTGAAAGATTTTTCGACACGCGATGATATTGCTACTGATGTAAACGTACGTGTAGATAGTACATAGTCCTCGAATCACAAATCATCAGTAACGTGATGGCATGACGAGAAGAACCATTACAAAATTGGGTCAACCCGCCCCTTACTAATAATGCCACACACGGGCCGAAGATGCTCACCGCAAATATCCGAGCAAAACGATACTTTTGGCTACCAGAAGGAAATATAATGTTAGCAATGTGACCTTTCCTTTTCGTCTTAAATGCATATTGATACTACTTTGATTCAAGAGAAATTCTGCCAATAACAAACTATATATAAGCTGCAATAATACGGAGAATTCACTCTTGATGGTCCACACACACTCAACACATCTTCATTGATTTGTCTTACCGTTTTGTCAGACGAGGCAACATTAGACAAGCACCCTTATCCAACTTTTTCAGCATTACATGATGAAAGCAAAATAGCAACATCCGTCCAAAACTTTTGTTTGCTTACTTTTCGTTATTTTTTCTCTCTGCTCATGTACATTCAGATTATTACAGAACACATGTACAATGTACATTGTACATAATGTGAACTTTGACTGGTTTCAACTTACTTTTTCCTCCTTTCCAAAGCACATAAGTCTTATAATAATGCCACATGCATTACATTAAGTAAACACTATGTATACTGTTATATATAGCAATGTATATGATAAATTGTGCTAACATTGGTTGAGCAGACAAGCACAAAAGAGTCCGATGAATGGATGTACCATTATTTCATCTGATTCTCAGTATTTTTTCGTTTTTCTAGTGAAGAGTTCTTCAATCAAAATATAATCGAAAGCAATGTCAGTTAAAAAGAAATATTTTTTTAGCATTTTTCTGTGATCTCTATTGAGTCTTTCGTTTCACCTTCGTAATCATGAAATGGTAAAAAGCACGAAGGCACGTAACTCATCTATGTTTGCACCCAATTTTTTTTGCAAAAATAAAAGTGAATGCTGTCGTTATTGAATTGAAGAGAGCTTGAATAGTTGGACGTTCCAAAGAAAGAAAAGCCCATGATGATGATGATGATGGTAAAATGAAAAAGGGAACGCATCTCGTTACAGTCTCTACATTTTTAAGACTTCATACTCGGTTCTGAAAAACCCTGGAACATCTTTTTTTTTGCTTTTCACCATCGATTCTAGCTTTTAAATTGCAAATTTTCTTGTTGACAATATCTCCTCCTGATTTCTCTCTCTGCTCTCAGCTAACAAGAAATGTCAGAGAGAAGAGAGCGACTTTTTTATCTCGTGCAAAAATTGTTAATAACAATAAAAGACGCTTATTTCAACGAGTTTGCATTTGCAAACGAAAGTTGACAAGTACAAAAGCCTGAATAATAATTACTTAGCGGATCAATGGGAAGACTACCAAGAAAATGCGGACGGCAGACCCAAATCTCTAATTCCACTGCGAACTTATGATGCTGATGCAATGACTTTCCTTTCCAGTTTGGGATAAAAAACGGAGAGAAACTGTAAACTCAGAGAGAGTCCCATAAAACACAAACACTAGATCCATCGCCAGAAAAACAGCTTTTAAGAAGATCATAATTCTTTCCGTATTATGTGCTCACATACTATTTCAAATGTAGCAATTTACCTTACAAATGAATATTTTATTTGTAATCTTGGCTCAACGAAAAAGGACACGTTGAGAGTATTCTCGGTTTGTTTCCGCTTCATGATGTTTATCCACGATGAGATGCTGATGATTATGATTCGTTCGCTTGTTTTAATGCTCCTATATGAAATAAAATTGTACATAAAAATTCATATAAAAAAGCTACAAAACATAAGCTGGCTGCTGATGACTTTGAAAGTATAAATTGTTAAGCGCGGCTTTAATAATGCTGGCGCAGAGGATAAAGACGTTGGGAAAGTTGGAACTTGCTACTTTTTCTCTACATGTGAAAACTCCCGACCCACAGCAGCTTTCCCTGTTGACCTTGACGCTAGTGTTTTTTCGGGGGAACTTTAAGTAAGTGGGAGAAAGTGCTGACTGTGAGCGTTGCATGAATAGGCATATTACTTAAGAATCGGAAAGTGTACTTCTTCCGTACGCACACTATTGCCTCAAGTACTTTTTTCTAGTTTTACAAACAGTTCGTCCAAGACTAAATGAGAAAAAATAATACATGGAAAAGGATTTCTTCCTATCAATAGCTCTATCAACGCGATTGAAATAAGTTTTCCCTTCTTTCAAGGCAGTGTTTCTTGCTGTTTCAGCAAAATGTTGTTTTTGGTACATTTCATTCCCAGTTTTCTATATAGGTATAATATACAACTTTATCGCATTCTCGTTTATCAGAACAACTTCAAATTATATACAAAGATCAGATAACATGCTCTATTTTGTCCCATTTCCTCCAACATCATCGTATGTACGATACCAAAGTTTCAAACATAAAATCTTTTCCCATGTTTGAAGAGTGTCACTTTAAATATTGAAGCTGCATCCGAAACTTGACATGCACGTTTCACAGATATAATCTCATTTTAGTGTGCACATACGCCATTTTGTATCAGTAATACAATTTTCTATTCTGTCATGTCACAAATAATATCAGAGGAAAACTTTGAGTAGTGAAAGTATCAAGACAAGACACTTTTTGTGACAACATCGTTTCCCTAAAGGACTGCTTCCATTACTCTCAACATTTTTTCAATCATTTTTTTATTTACAAGTCATGCAGGACAGGAAAATGTACTTATAGATGTACATGTTTTAGTGGTGATATATATATTTTTATGGTGTGTTATTGTTATTACTTTGCTTATCGCTATCACACTTTGCCATGATGGACTGTAGTTTGAAAAGGAAATAAAAAGGCTTATTATTGCTGGGAGAATACTTTCTCTGCTAGGAAGAACGAATTGAAGTATCCAACACGTAGCATTATCATTTTATTGGTTGTCGGCACACCCGATATTTCAATGTGCTGTTGATGTTGACTAAAAGGTCTTTGGGAAGAAATGTAGTCGCAAGCCGTTGTCGTCTCCTTTTCATTTCTATTTGCACATACTAAACAAGATGGGCATTCTCCGTCCTCTCCTCACAAACTCATACGATATTCCATTTGATCTCTCTCTTACAAGCTCTCTCCCAGGATTACAAGGAAGGGGGTATGTGAGACAACATGTGATGGATGAAGATAATCTAAGTAAGTAAGTTGTGATGTGAGTGCTGTGCGGTAGGACTGTCAAGTATTAGACCTCGTCATATACATACATATAGTATGTCCTGCTTTCTTCTGGTAAAGTTTAATACAAGTTCCATAGAGTTAACTTAATAAGCTTGCTCCCAGTTTCGTTTCATATGCAGTTAGTTCCATTCTCAACCTTACATCGCAAGATGATGGCGATGATGATGATGATGACGATGAGGGTATGAGCTCTTGAGCTTTATGGGGTTTCTGGAGAAAAGTTCACTTGAGTCTCATTGTGCATTTTCCTTTGGGGTACAAAAAGATATTATACCACATGATCAACCCATGGGCTCGTTTTTATTGTGATGCTAGCTTGTATTAATAAATACTTTTTGGTGGATCTTATATATACATCCTCTGTAAAGGAGCAGCTGTTTTAAGCTTCTATGAATGCCACGTATGGAGGTATCTTGATTTTACTCTTGTAGTTAAAATATTACTTTTTTGAAACGAAAACGTAAAAGAAATGCCAGTGCTTTCTCTGGTGGTAGCATTATGAATGAATGAGATTCAGTGAGGTACATACTTGGCTTAAATTGTTCTTTATAAATAAACGTAAGAAAACTACTCGGAAAAGCATTCAGTTCTCAGCTTTTCGTCATTGAAATCATTTCGAAATGGTATTCTTTTGGAGCAAAGAGTACAAAGGAAAGTCAAAAGCATTTAGAACGCAAAAACCGTTTGATTTTCTCAACGTTACTCCACAGGAGCCAAACACAGTAATTTTTCTTTTTTCTCTTTCCTTTATTCGTGGTTGGGTTCGGATTTTGGAATTCTACGTATATTACCTTTGGTTGAAAAGGTTTAAATTGTGTTGGTTGTTTTGTAACACGAGATGAACATATAAAAATGAAAAAAATGCCAGTGTGAGCAAAAGTGTAGTAATATTATGTGATATACAGTTTTAACACTTACATTTGTACCCGCATGCATAGCACTTGCAGAAAACACAAGAAAAAGTGCTTTCATTTCAGCACACACAAAACCAGCAACAGCAAACGACTCTGTTGCTGATGGGGAGTATGATGATGGTAACATCAGAACCCGGAGCAGCACCACAGGATTTTGCTGTGTTAATATAGATACAGGATGTGTGCTACTACTTGCACTTGGTCGTGGTCCCACTTTTCTCATGAAAAGAGATAGCAAACAGGGAAAGCTTTCCCAGTTTTGGAGAGAACGGCACTTGGTGAGCTGCGCTCTCAGGACTATCAGGGAGAAAGTTACAGGAAAACAATTTTTTTACCAAGAAACAGCATGAGATGGTGAAAGGAGAGAAAAATCAGCAAAGAAAAATACTACGCTTTTCCCGAGAAAAGTAGAATATTATTTCAGTGAAAGAATAATGTCACTCATGTTCAAGAGATGGTTTTTTTCTGCACTGGTTTGGTGTGCTTTTGGGGATTTCTAAAAAACATTCCAGTCTCGTCTGAGGATTCGTGAGGGATATACACATATTGCGTTGAGATTGAGGCGAGGTATTATTGAGAAAATTGAACTTGTTCTCGACATCGAGGAAGAAGAGTTTTCCTTGTGTGGTTTAGTTTTTCGGAAACATGATAGTAAACTGGAGGAGGAGAAAGAACCACTAATTCCATTCATTTTCCAGTTGAGCAAAAGAGTGAAGACAGATTATGGGGCGAGGAAAGGAAACGACGTAAAATTAGAGCGTTTCTGCCGTCTGCTGATTTCCTTCTTTGTTACTGTCATTGGGTGCTCTTGTTTGTTGCTTCAAGAGTATGGTACGGCACGTATTCAATAAAACGAACCAAACTCATTTTCCACAAGAGAAAACGATATAAAAAAGGAAAGAGATAAATGTGCTCTTCATTACGAGATGTGAGCCCCATGAATTTGTAATTTATTTCATCAAAGCCCATCTCAGCACATTGCACCACATTTCTTCAACCTTCATCTGCAATAACATGAGACGCCCTTACCATAACAGTTCAGTTTATTGTACTGTAAAATAACATCATATTGGCAAAGCCGTGTGGCAATTAAAAGTTTTAGAGAAAACTACACAATTTCGGTTTTTCCTCGATGGCAGTTAGCTGGGTGCCAAACCGTATTTGTTCTCAGCTCAAGTGAGCAAGAAGGACCGTTCTAGCAAAATAAACTTGAGCAAATAAGTTTGCTCGCAAGCCGGTGACTCTATAAGTGCAAGAAACTTGATGGATTTCTGGAACCGAGCTAATCTTCCAAGCCAATTTGTTTACAATACGTTAAATGAACAACGACTAACCAACTTCAGCATGGATGGAGCACAGTTGGTAAGTGTCTTTGGCTCTTTACAATTATTACTACGTTCTTACCTTACTCCATTTCGACCCAATTTCCTCCTTTCATTTGCTTCAAACCAGTTGAATTTGTTCCCAATAAAGTAAATAGTATCCAGTCGGAAATACGAGTATGCTTATGCAACCGTACGTACATGGTAGTAGCAAACTTGTAATTGGATCGGTGGAAACCGGCATCTCAAAACAATGTCTTGTGTTGTCATTTGTCATCATCAATCTTGAACTAAACAAGGGAAAGAAAACAAACAGCTAAGCTTTTTAGAACCATTAACCAAGTAGGTGAAAGTAGAAAGAAACACAATACGGTTTTAGTGTATTTTTATTACTTTTGAATAAAAATGCAATCGTCTCTGTTTGAACATAATAGAACACATCCGTTTTATATACATGTTATATAGCATTCATGCGCCCATTTGGAGCAGTACATAATTTTATTTTGGAATGTGCCAAATACCAGGAAAAATTGATTAGAAATACAATAGGTGCTCAGATTGGTTTCCTAAAAAGAAAGCCATGACAAGACAAAAGCACCTATTGTGGGGATTGACACTATGCTCCAAAAACGGTCATAATATAATGAAACCACAAGCGAAATCATAAAAGTTCTAACTAATTTAATGTTCCACAGACATAATAAAAGTCCTTTCCTTTATTTGTTTCCTACCTTTTCTGAACAAAACAAAAGGTAAAAGCAACAGAGCAAAATAGGAAGCCTATTCAATTCCCATTCTTTTGGAATTTCCTCTGTTGTTACCTGTAGGTATGAAAAATTTATGTCAAAAAGTCATGTCATAAGTGTAGATAGGTAAGTCAGTAGGCCACTATTTATATTCTATTATTCCCCAGATATAAATGCACTTCATTGTAATGTGAGCCTGTTGAAAAGATAAATATATAGCGTTACTTGTTTCCTCAACTTTCTCTTTAGTGCCGCCTTTGCACTTACTTCCAAAAATGTTTACTCCAAACAGGCACTCTTCATTCCCTTCTGGGATGAAGCTGAACTTGTGCCTTAGGAAAAATTTAGATTTTTAATGTTATTGGCTACCTGTTGACTTTAGATCTCGTGCGTACATGACATTAGAACTGGATGTAGATGGAATGGTTTATACTGTTTAGCACATGCAGTAGGATGCCGTTTTTTCATAGCTTTCCCATGTTGTGACAGTCATTGAATTACTCAAAAAAAATTCTGACAATGCTGAACAGATTAGAAAGAATGTCAGCATGAAAGACGCAGTTTAGCCTTAATTTGATGTCAAATGGATTCCAATCTATATCCATCAAATATCATGCTCCCAGTTTGGAATCTTGTGGTAAACCAATAAAACTCAGGATGGATAAAAAACCAATTTCAAACAAACAATTTAATTCCATACAAAATAATCAAATTCGGATATTAGATCATATTAATATATTAAATCTGCTTTCGTAACTAGAAATCCTCCGATTATCCGGTATGGAACTCAGACTTGGATTTTCATATACTAGGAAAACAATTATGTTTTGTCATTTAATTTCCTTTCTTGCTTTCTTTGTAATCTAAAATGATTGAATTTCATGATACATTGAACATTCATAAGTAGTTACTTCCACTCTCATCTTTCTTTTGTGTATCTGTTTTACTTTCAGATTCTCCAAAAAGTATTTCACTTTCTGACTGTAGAAGACTTGAAAGTATGCCGCTTGGTAGTCAAGAGTTGGCATGAGCCCGCAACTCTAATCCTTGCGGAGCGAATTCAAGGCATTCTTCTGCATGAGAAGACTGATTGGAAGAAATTTTTGAAGATTCTGACAAAGGCCTGCACATCCACGAGGCTCTCAGGTCTGGCACACATTCATCCGTTTCACTCCTTCATTTTTTATGGATGCTATCCCGAAGATCCGAGCTGGACTCCGTACAAGTCTGCCATTTTGGATTACATGCATGCAAAAGTAAAGCTTCCAAAGAAGACTGTCTGGGAGGAGAAATTCTTTACAACGTTTGGGCTCCAAATATTAGAGCTGAGATATTGCCAGTTTAACTATTTAAATACGGAACGGGCTCTCCGAGAGTTTCGGGAAATGCTTTCAGCATCATGTCCCAACTTGGCTTCGCTCAAACTAGAGTTTCAAAAGGAGCCTACGAGCAAATCTACAAGTACGCCCACGCCAACTCCTTCCCCAAGTCCGAGTCCTTCCCCACAAATACTTAGCTCAGGTGGTTTGAGCACGGTCTCTGTATTCTTTCCACCCAATGAAGAATCTCTTAGGAAGTCGATGGACAACCTAAAAAAGTTCACTTTCTGCACGGATAACAAATGCTGGGTAAACCCAAATGCTCTTGAGGAATTTATGAGTTTCATGCCCACCTTGGAAGAGTTCACTTATCGCTACACCGGAGCCAAAAAGCAGTGGGCATTTGTGCGCAAAGTGGATGTTATTGACATTCTATGTAATTTGATTCAATGCGGAAACTTTAACAAGCTCAAAGTGCTGGACTTGGACTCCAAAGGAACGGTTCTTTCTGGAGAAGACTTTCGAAAACTTTGCACACTAGACATGAAGAATTCTTCGGGCTCCGTTTTTGACAATCCGCATGGAAAGATCAGACTCACCCGGTTCGCTTCCCAAGTTTTCATAAAGTCTGAACAGGACTGGGAATACTTTTGTTGTTGGCTAGGACAGTTTAATTTGTCCATCAAGGAAATTGATATACAGGTGCGGAGTCATTTTTCACAACTCCCTGCGGAAGAGCAGCTCCCCACTATATTTCCAAAAGTGACTACAGCCACTCTCCTCCTCGATAATAACTTTCAAGTGTTTCTCCGGAGAATGCCTCATGTCCAGAGATTCTGCGGAGTTTATGACAACGAACTACTTCCATTTTGCTCAGCTACCCAGAGTTTGAGTCTGGACAGATGGAACAGTCCAATGCGCTCGTCCACTTCTTCTCTAGATGGAAATAATGGAGGCAACCTCGTAATTACAAATTTCACAAGCAATCAACTAGAAGTTAGAGGGAGAAAGGGGAGCAGAAAAGGAAGTATGAAACATCCTTCCCCTTCACGAAAATCAAGATCAAAATCTGAGGATTTTTGTGGAACAACGATGCCTGCTTCTGCTGCAGCAGCAGTATCCCTACCTCCAATAGTTGCCACTCCTCCTCCTACTCCAATTAGCCAAGGTCCTCCACCACCACTGTCACCAACTTGCTGTGCAGCGGTACAGAGTTTGCGAATTTATAGCAATGACGAGAGCATGTTGGATATTGAATGGAAAGCAGGCCTATTCCGAAATATTAGCTCGCTAGAAACGGACATTTACTTTGATCAAGACCTGAGATTGATTTGGACGCATTTACAAACCCTCTCAGAGTTGTCTCTTCATTTGAAAGCAATGATTCCAGAGCAAGCTTTTACAGGGGCAGGCGTTCCTCCAATTATGTTTCAGGACATTGGAAGCAAGCACCACGCAAAAGGAATTTGCACGAAATATAAAGAATCTGAAGATTACCATGATGAGGAACATATGAAGGCCTTAAATGAGTACCCCAATTTAAGCATGATGGAAAGTAAGTGAAGGAAGGAATTTCATGCAAGTTTTGTACTATATAGACCACCATTAGTAGGATTATTGTGGTTTGTATGTAATGTTTTAAAAGCCTTTGCCCAACTTAAGCCATTATAATTCTCCACTCTATGTATATTACTTCTTTGTGAAAATATTCTTGTTTCCCTTACAGATCTCCGAGTATTCGAAATTCATACGGAGGGAAGGCAAGACGCTTTTGGCTCCCAGTTCTCAGCATCCTTAATTATATATGGGGTATCTCTGCTCTATCAACTTCAAAGACTTGTTCTTCCACCAGCAATTCCGGTAAATAATTAAAAAGGGATTTTTGGGATTCCATATTATGTTATGAAACACCCTTAATCTAACTTCAACGAGAAAGGCTACATAGCATATTCATGATTTCTTGAAATGGTGAAAACATTTTCTAAAGTGGGCTCAATTAATTTTAAAATATTTTTCCCTTCAGTCAAAATGTCTGGAAAGGTCCATTCCCTACATGGGAAGACTTGTTCATCTCCGTCACCTAACTGTATGCGACGACACATTTAACAACGTACTTCCATTTCACGTACTAAAGTGTGGCCTACCGGATTTGGAGATTGTAGTAAAGTATTATCAAAGTGATATCAAGAGAATGCTTTGTAATCCATGGCGTGCTGAAAGGCTTATTGTAAGTTTGCATTGTCAACTTTCATATTATATGGTAATGGACTTTAAGATTGTGTCGAACTGATAAAAAAGCTGTGCGTCTGTAATTTTTTCCTTATAAAGTTTCCAGACTTTCTACCGGAACACCGATCAACTTCCCTGAGTGGAGTACCCGCTTCATCTATAGTATCCTCGTCATCGGGCCGAACCAGATTCCTCCTCCATTCAGATTCTGCTCCATAGTAGAATTTTACATTTTGAGCTTTGCTTTCATACAGTCTTACAGGGAACTCATTAATACACGATTGTATACTCTACTAAAGATATTTGTGAATTGAACAAAACATTAAGCTGAACGTAGTTATAGCTGGAGGAAGGTGTGTGGGTTTTGTAAGGATTTCGGATGTGAAAAATACACTTGTATGATTTTACGCGTAGATGGGGCAGTTTGAGACTCCGTTATATAAATTTGTCTGAAGTATTATGCAAACTTTTAGATGGTATATACACTATTATATTAAGGAAGCAACAGAAAATGCCAATGTGATTTTGCCACTCTACTTTTCAAGTAACAACGATTGATGAAACAGAATTTATTAACCTTCTTGGAATAATCTTAATGAAGGACTTGAGTAACTACTTGAGTCCTTATTGGATCGGAAGTACCTGCTTATTACACAACGCTATTATGGAGTAATACTTGATTCTTGATGGTGATTGCGTTAAGCAAGATAAAACTGCAGTAAAATTCGTTTCGTTTAGTTAGACTCCAGGCCGACTACTGTCCAGACTAATGATCTAATATGTAGTGTCACTATACAATTTATCTTGCCTCGTAACATAGTACTTGTCAAATTAGATTTGTGTATAGAAAATTGCTTCTCTTCACATTTTCTTATGATCAAAGGGTAAGTTATGAAGCAGAGAGTGCTTAATTATATATCATGGAAAGAATGTCATAATAGTTTATGTCATAATTGCGTATTTGAAGAAGATGAAAGTAAGTAATTCGTCAAAAATTGGGCAGCTACTTAACCTTATTTCGATGCATTATATCAATATGGATACTTGGAAAGCATTATTTGTTGTATAATGTTACCCCATAGTTCATGCAACGCATTTTGGTCTTTCGATAGCTTCAGACTTTATTGAAACGAATAAATTATGTACAACGTGCATTCAGCTTGCTTCATCTCTTCCTTTTCGCATCATTTCAGTATCTGAGTTGTAGTGCAAACTACAGCGGAAATATGCCCACATACTACTTTGCATCTGTCGTCCAATTAAACAATTTGAAATGGAATTTCAATTTGTTGGAGTTTATGCCTCATGGCATTCTGTGTATGGAAATATATCTGGGAAATCATTAAATAACTTCAACTGCAATCATTTCCATTCGTATTGGATAAAAGCATACGAACTTTTTTGTAATCCCGACCAGTTTAGCAATTCAAATGCAGTTTAGGAAATAACTGAAAAAGTTTTGTACAACACCTGAATGTAGCATGAAAACTTGGAGAACATGTGAATTTGTTTTTAAAAAACTTTTTTTTCCTTTTACGCTTACAAAATAGCTTCCACCAACGAATTTTACATACCTTGAGTGAAATGCAAAGCATACACAGCATTACGGATGCAGATTGCATACCATACAAGTTGTGCAAGCAACTTTTACACTTGAACTTAATTTTTAATAAAATTCAGCGAGACATTCAAGAAAGGGACAGATACAGAAAGTCCTTTTCTTCTTTGGAGGGTATTTATAGCAAATAAAAAATATTTCAGCTGATGTCACATATTCCTTAAAGCCTCACTTTAAACTTTGGCATTAAAGTTTTGACGCAAAATTTGTATCATTAATAATTATAGGAAATGCGGTGAAGCATATTACGTTTTTCTTTGAAACAACCCCAAATCATGAGTTTCCGTTTGTCTGAGAGGTCACAGGCATCATTTGTTGATGTCGTGATGTTTCCTGTAAACATCATTAACGTATTTGTATTAGTGGGATTTCTACGAAAAAAACATAATAAGCATTGCAATGTGAATGAAGCAGCAAACATACATACTCACATTCCATGTCATTCGCATGAACATCCCACCACAATAAGTTTTGAAAACGTTTTCAACTCAAAACAAATCCATAGAAGCATGTTTTTAATAACGCAGGTTCAGGTACGTTGGGAATACCATTACTATAAAAAGAAGCTCTTCTAAACGTTTAAAACTACTCACGTTATGTTGCAGAACTTGCTTGCAGAAATGTAGACGATCTGAGGAAAATCCCTCTTAAAAACGCATAAAAAATACATGCATATATATATATACTCGACTATGCAAAACTTCAATATCAGCAAGGTATATAGTGTAGGAATGGCACCACTATGCTTTATACTATGAACATTAATATGTTGAACTTTATCCCATGTCCCATCGTCACAAAATGCTGCTTGCAAAAAAAAACACGCACGAAAGCCCAAGCATTTGCATGTTACCATATATTTGCTTACAGTCTGAATTCTCATCCATCCAACTTGTATTTTCTACACTTTTGCGTGCAAACACAAACGTTGCTCACAGTAGCACACTACCCAACGTTTTTTGTTTACGTGCTTTTGAACATGAACCAGTTACCCATTCTCATCGCTTGCAGGAGTTAAGCTAAACGTATGAAAAACGTCAGTTACGTCACCAATGACCATTCTGCTTTGTATGGATTATGAAGTGTTGTACATTACACACAAGAGTTCATGTATTTCAATGAATATTCTATGAAAACGTTCTGACCAAAACACTCTTTAGTATATAAAGTCGGTGTGCATCTCATATGTGGCATCAGTCTTTTAAGAAGCAGCAATCTAAATAGATCTCATACATTTAGAGATCCTTTTATTTTAACCTACTAGACTACACTTTAATTTAGTAGTAACTTAAGCACCAAGTTTTTCTTTGGTTTAAAAAGCTCAACTAGGGTTAACTAGTCACATCACACATCTCTTTTTCTCAGTATTATTTTTTAAGTCAATTTTACACTAAAAAGTACTGAAAGCTAAGCTTGTGAAAACCTAGACTTCATTATGAGTCGTCGTAGTACAAAGAATTCACAACAACAAAAGCAATCTCAATCCGAGGCAACTGATCACCTTACCCAGAAGGACGAGCTGCCCGGTGTAGATTACAAATCAAAACTTGGACCCCGATCACTACGGCATAACCGACTTAATTTAAGCACTCCCGAAGGCGAAACCCGTTTCCTCAGCTCTGTGACAAAAGAACTCGGAAAGAAGAACAACATCCACAGAATCCAAACTGCATTCCAAAACTATAGCCTGCAAGAAACTGGTGCTGCAACTGTGCTCGCTAGCAAAACGATCTTGTGCTCAAACCAACAAATAACTGTAAACCTTGAATCCCCATTGCAAGGGATTGGCTCATCATGTTACATCCAAAAGTTTAAGAATGAAGGACTTATCAAAGAAATTCCAGTACCCCATGAAGACGATGAACTCAGACCTCAGGCTAAGCATGCAAGGCCCTCCGTGATTGCAGTGAATCTGAAATGGAGAAATGGGATACAGGTGAAGCAACTCCATCAGTACACCTCTCGCACACAACAGTTGGAACCAATTATGAAGAAGACTGATTTTGAGTATGATTCCAAGATGAAGTTTACTAGTCAAGTGGAATCAGTCTGCGAGGAACTGTTTCCCGATTGGAAGCAAAAGTTAATGATCCTTGATGGAAACGACTGTCATGGACAATCCGGTGGAGACAGTAACAAGAGCAGCAGTGGCAGCAAAACATCAAAGTCAGATAAACTACAAGAGGACCCTTCACCTTCACAATGGAGTTCCCTTGTTGGTGACGCAGTTACCAGAGAATGGAAGGAACTGACTGATCTGGAGGAGCACAAGTTGCTCGTGTTGCCTTTTCATTCCAAAGGTGGATTTGATAACGATCTCAGCAAAAGATACCAATTTCCCTACCAGGCAAAGTTTGTTGTGGGAAAGAAGGTTTACCAGTACAAGTTTGTTCTTCAACTGCCTTTGTCAAAATCCCCTCAGCATTATGGACTTATTTTTACATTCTCGGAAGATCCAAAAGGGCACTCAAAGTTGAGGATTAAGTCGCTCCTCACGGTTTACAGCGTTTGTCCAGTAACCAAGAAATTTGCCTGTTTGGAAACCTACGCCAATGCTACAGAAGCTCATGGAGAATCAGAATCAACAAATAAAACCAAACGAACTTCAAGTGCCGGAGCAGCCAAAAATGCGGTGGAACTACTTTCCGATAATTTGAAAGAAGAAAAACTAGTTTCCGTTGGGTGTTACGGTTTTCAATTGGACAGAAACTTGCCACAACCCGGTAAAGACTGCTTCCGTTACAAAAGATTATATGATGATGGAACGCTGATGGGAAAGAAACAGAAAAAGCAACAACTACTCAGAAACATTAAAATGGAACAAGCTAGAGCTTAGGATAGTCACATAGTGACTATATTACCATTCAATAGCTGACACCTTATTGGCAATTATAATATAAGAAAGCCTAATTTGATCCCGTATTTATTTCAAAATAAAATTCTAAATCCAAGTTATTACAAGTCTTCTGCATCATGTAATTGTCATAATATGCATCATTTCAATCAATACTTCACTCATAAGCCCTTTCATAGTTGCATTCTGCATTCATGCATATATTATATACATCTTTGCACCTAAACGGGAAGACCATCAGCAAATCAGCAACCATCTACTGGAAAATCGTTGAAGGATATAGCATTAAACGAACAAAGGAAGGGAAAAGGGAAACTTTCATAAAACGATATAAAAGCATCTCGGTGAATTTGGAGAGTCACCAGAAACGCCAATGGATGGAGATGACTGCTCGAAGGAAAGTGAAACAGGAAGTTGTGTACTTGGAAAACATTAGCTTTCAATTATTGTCACTGATGCAAGATAGAAATGGACGGAAAAAGTACTTTTAAAAAACACCAATGCTAGTAGTAAAAATAATCACGAAAGACAAGAAAATAAATACACATGGTTGTTTTTATATGCATATTTCAAGTCGTATACAATTCTTCTTTCACAGCTCATTTTTTAAATATTTATAACTTATCATCTGAACCGTTGAATTGAGATTTTATGATTTACATGTAATTGAACACATCTAATATCATAGCTATTAGCTACTTTTCATGTTGCTAGCACCGTTCATAAAGGGATTAAATACTTAAAGAAAGATACAAGATACCACGTATAATTAATGTCATGAATGGGCTAGTCTGTGTTTTATCTCAAGCGGCGTTTTTAAGGCTGAATGAGGTTAAGAATAGCTTTCTTGTAATCACCGGAAGTTTCAGATTCCACCGCTTCGTACAAACTCCTGTCGTAAGTTTGTTGGTAAACTTTTTTAATTATGCCTAAATCTACTTCACAACGTGAGACAATGATTCGGATGAGCGTGGGGTCATCAGTACCAATCCCCTTCATAGACGTTTCCAGTTTCTCAGCGTAGTACAGAGACCTCCCTTTGGCAACTTTGACTGAAATTCATAAGTTAATAGGGAAAATTTATAGATTCTTCTCAAATGCAGAATCTGATTTTAATGGTAAATCAGAATAAATACTTATTATTACCAATTGTTAACACAGCACTCTTCAATTTTCCAGAGAACTCTGATGCAATAGCATCCTCAAGAGTTTTTCCAGAGAGTTCCTCATACTCTTTGAAAACAAGACGTAGTTGAGGCAAGGATTGATGAGCCAAAACGACGACGAACACCTCTTCATCTGTGCCCCACTTGCCTTCGCCTAAATATTTAAGAAATATTGATAATATAGAGATTGACTAGTCATAATAAGATGTTTTTAGTTGTAGGTGAAAAATATTTTTACCTGCTGCGAACAGCTTTTCAGCTTGTTCTTTCGCCTTGTCAGGATAAATAGCCTTCTCCTCTCGTACACCCTGTAAATGAGATAAAACATTAAACTTACATATTGGAAAGCCCATTTAATGAAATCATTTAATTAATCAAACATGGACTGGGTTGCAAGCATTGTGTTAGGACAGACAAGACTGACAAGCAAAGCAGAACTATGTTAGTAGGGTTGAATTGGAACGATATTTTTCTTACACGCATGCCTACCGTGAGTAGCAAAATCAGGAGACTTTTATAATCACCGGAAACCTCACTCTCAACAGCGTTCTCTAATGACTGACCAAAGGTTTTCTCGTATGTTTCGACGATTTGCTTGATCTCATCATTGGTACGAGTGCACAATATCTACAAAGATGTGATATAACAAGATTTGGTAAGCGTTAGCTAATGTTGTATACAGATTTATGAAATAGTTTTTGAAACTGATGTGGACACATACCTCTGTTAATACATCACAGTCAGTTCCAAAACCTTCCATTGCGTTATGCAGTTCTTTTGCTAAATAGACAACTGGGGGCTCCATCAAAGCTAAGATTAACTTCTCAAACTTTCCTCCAAGTTCACTTTTCAGATCTTCTATTAAATCCTGTAGAGAATTGTCATATAATGAATGAATGAAATGAGACCATAAATAATAATGTATTTAGCAGAGTAATCGTCTACGACATACCCGGCCGAATTCTGTTCTGAAGGCCGTATTGATTTCCTGGCGTTGCGGATTTGATCGTTTTGTAAGAATGTCAATGATAGCATCCTCGTCAGTTCCAAGACCCTTCATAGCAGCTCGAAGAGTCTTTGCGTCTGAAGATGCATTAAAACCACTGAAGGGTTTCACAGTAGGTTCCTAAACGTAAAATAAGAAACAAAGTTATTGTTTCTCAACAAATTATTTAGCTAAAGTATTTACCTTTCTATTTAAGATGCAAAATTAAGTGAAAAATTACTTACATAGAAATGTTCAGCCATTGTGTTACTATCTGTTCTGGGTTATCGTTCTAATGTATATTGAAACGTCACGACAAATTAGTTCAATTAACTAAAAACAGTAGTCAACTCGGATGTGGCAGAACTGATTGTATCTCTAATCTGTTGTACTGAACTTATAAGAACATGAAACTTAATTGCAAATGATTTTTCAACTGTGAGTTTGTTAGAGCTTAGACAATCAACCAAAAAAGCATAGAATGATGAAGTCAGAATTTTCCAAGAATATTGTAGTTCTGTGGAAGCCTATTGTGCAATTCTTAGAAAATACACTTTTTGGTGATGATGATGTGGGAGGAAGTCTAAAAATCACGGCTGACAAGCAAGAGCATGACACTACTGCCTAACTGTCTAATAATATTCTTCGGAAGAAGCCGGCAGGAAAGGCTCATGCAGGAGAGAATGCAACCCAGTTTTTATATTCCAATCTAAATGTTTTTTATTGCATCGTTATAAGATGTATGGTTCTTCTCTTTATAAGCTCTCCTTTCCATTATACATACGTGCTCTATAGACGAAAGTTTCTAACAAGATAAGTACTTGCAATGATAAAAATTAGAAGCATATATTCAAATACATTATATGTATACATCAATTATACTGTTGGTAAAGTAATGAACAAATGTAGATTATTCAATTCAATGGGATTTCGCTGTGAGACATTGATCTTGCTTGGCTTAGATATTATGTTGTTGAAACCTTTCTTCCTCAGATACAGTTACATGTTAAACGTGCTGCAGATTCAATGATACGGAAGGACATACATTCTCAATTAGTTCCTAAACCTTTTCTGAGGGGTTTGGAAAGGTTCCAGAATGCACAGCATCCAATTGAGCTCGTATGCTAATCTTCATCATATGTCGTACAATTCTTGATTCTAATACCATATGCAAGCAATGCGAAAATTCGATGTATCAATTGCAGTTGCCCACAATTCAAAACTTGGTTGAGCTTGCTGCAGCTCTCCTACCGATGTCATCCACGCAGATCTTTAGGATATTGAAAGTGTATGTATTTTTTAACAACGACGAAGCTGCGGCAATGAAATTAAAAGTGATATCGGGTGCAGTGTGAGCACACTTGAAAAATGAAACACAACTAGGTATAGTGAATGTAATTTTATTTTATTTCAGCATCGCATCTTTGGAACAACCATAATACAAGTATATGCATTGAAACTACACATTGATGATGTGATGCGTGTTCTGAAAAACTTGCTGTTCTATACGCTGTATCTAACACCGGTTAGCTCCCTACATACATTATTCACTCACTTTTCGAAACTGACAACAAACAATGTGATGGCCATTATCAGCAACTGAAATGAAATGCAAATATATATCCAATCATTTAAGCATACATATTTATTTATTGTATTATGTTTATCCAGAACTAAAAAGTTGTACCTGTGCAAGAAATGGGTAATCTAATTGATAAAATCCTGCTGAACCGATCCCTACTGGATTTTGTTTTAGCTCTTTTATTAAGAGTTTGTACGTTGGGTCATTTTGGTAACCAGTTTTAGTCATTAGCCACGCTCTGAGTCCAGCAATCTAGATAATGTCATAATTCAAACCGGAAAATGGAATGTAGATATAAAAAAAATTAATTTGATCATATTTTAAAACTTACTTTCCGATAAACTTCAGCAAAAATAATGAGAGCTATCATGAGAAGGGACGATATAAATGACGTGAATACAATGTTCAAATGATTGTGACTTTCTAATGAATTTTTAAGCAGCACGGAAACAGTAACCCCTGTATCGCAAATCCAAAGCATGACGTAAAGTGACCATATAGAATTCAAAGCATCTGAAAAGCTCTTCAGTTCCTTATATTTCTCTAAAACTTGGTCCAATATATTTGCACGGCAGTTCTCAGGAACATCATCTTGTACGAGTTGCATCACAAAACGTTCAAAATTCTTTGCCGACATCCAGAGTGTGAGTGGCAATGGCCCATATAAAAACATTTCCACAAACACCCAAACCAATTGAAACATAAGAGTGAAGTATATTACAATAACCCCTGCTAAAATTTCTGAAAAGGAAAAATAGTCTTGGTCATCCTTATCAAAATGATTGTCATCTAGAAGTAACCGTTTCCACCCAATTTTAGCATATAGCATAAAGTGTTTGGATATTGTGTAGCCCGGCAGTACTTCAAGAAGTCCATCTACTTTTAACATATAAAGCAACGACGCAATTGCATATATCAAGCTGACGATGGTCAGATACATACGACACAGTTTCAAGGTCTGAAAAGTTTTCAAAAAAAATGTTTTTAAATTATTAAAAATTTATGGGAAACATAGCATTTTACCAGACATCTCCCGTCCCCCTTTTCTTGTGTATCATGTAAAGAACTCTTATTCGTGCTCTCCAACAGCCTTCGAATCGCTTCGGAACGATATTGCAAGCAATACCAGAATAAGAATAGTCTTGCGAAATAAATGAAGTCACCAATTGGCATCAAATATCGGGAAGCTTTTTGAAACCCTTTACTTTCACTTCTTACGGATAGAGCTACTTCAGTTATTTGAACAAAAAGTACAACTATCCATGGCCCGAATAAACACATTTTCTGAAACAAAATATATATATATATATTCAATGATGCTGATTTGAACGGTGGAGTGTCTCCTTCAGTTATGTTTGACGTTAGTTCTCACTTTCTGGATTGTAGATGTTTTTAATATGCAGGTTCCTTCAATTTTGCTATATTCTGGTTTGAACGGGACGACACAAGCGTAGTATCCAAGCGTAAAATATTTATTTAGAAAGTGTGACCCATACTTCTTACTTTCCTTGGTGTCATCTTCTAATTGCAATGCTACCTGGTTTCGGACCTTCTTTTCGTTTTTACTAAAGTACGCCATGATATTAACAAGACCTATAGGCTCCAGTATTGTTATTTGTTATCATGAGACTGAATAACGAACTAGTCTGGGTAATTGTCATGCATCTAAACTGTAGCCAGGTCACTGCTCCAATGACAAAATATGTACATATACTTAATTTACTTATTTTGCCTTCTACATCATGACAAGAGGTTCAACTTCATTAAAATGGGTGGATTTTATGATTGTAAGTAGTTTATTAATATGATCGGGTTGCATGAAAATATGGTTTCCAATATCAGTAAAGTGAAATAATCCAATCCTATATGTATGGGCGTAGGTGTGACCATTTATCAAAATAGAAAAAATAACAAACTCATTGAAGTAATATATTGCATCTAGAATTCCTTCATATATATATAGCTTTTATTACACTTATGTTCAAACTGTATACTTAAGATTTGATGAGTAATAAGATGCTTATATTACAACTTGTCATTCCCGTGTAATTGTACCCCATCTTTCATCATTTTTCGAAACTGAGGATGAAGAATGTAATTCCAATCACTAGTAACTGGTATAGCAAACATCGATACATATTACATAAGTGCATTTATTAGGAAAGGATAATTATACGAATGCTAAAAAGTCAGAAGACTGTTGTTACCTGTCCCAGAAAGGAATAATTCACTCTATAAACTCCATCCGAGCCAAAGCCAATGGGGTTCGTCTTTAACTCCCTGATTAACATTTTACGCTCCACCTCGTCAATCCAAAAATGATGAGTAGCTTGCTTCATCAATAAAGATTTCACACAAGTTATCTGTCAAACATTATCATTTCCATATGATTTTACATGAGTTTCAAATGACAAGCATTTTATAACCAGAATTAAAGTGTATGTGTACGTACCTTGCGACAAATTTCGGCTGAAATTGTAAGCGCTCCAATAAGGTAAAATGATACAAAGAAAATGAATATGTTGCTGAAAATATTTTGGAACGTGGATTGAAGTGCATACTTAGTTAAAAAGGACACAGTAAGTCCCGAATCCGAAATCCACAATATGATATAAACTGACCAAACGGAATTGATTGAATCCGAGCAGGCTTTCAATTCCTGGTATTTTTGTAAAATTTTACTCCACACCTTTTCATCTCTGTGACCTTCTTCGTCATCCTTTGTAAACGCTGTTACAACAAGTCTATGAAAGTTACCAGTCGCTTTCCATAGTGTCAACGGCAATGGTCCGTATACCAATAAATCGCCAAAAATCCAAACAATTTGATACGCCGACGTAACAAACATGCTCCCAACTCCTACTGCGATGTCAACTAATTCAAACTCTGCATTAGTTCCATCCGGAATTTTGTTTGTTTGATTATACGACTGAAAAAGAATGCGCCATCCGTCATGTACATACATTTGGAAATGAGTTGAAAAATTGTATTGCGATACGTTCAGATGTGCGGCCCGCAAAAACGATACAAGAGTATTCAAAATAGCCGAGGTGTAAAGGGATTTAAGGTACACTGAATGTATCTGCCAGATTATAAATATTTTTATTTTATTAATATATCTGAATAAGATGTCATATTTAATTGACAAAATCTGAACCTCATTTCTCTCTCCGCGTCCGTGTGTAACGTCATGATCATCAAACAGTGAGCTTTTATGCAGTTTGTCCAACAAATCCTTAATTTTTCCCGAACGGTAAAACACAATGTGCCAAAACAAAATCAATCTTGTAGCATATGAAATTTGACATATTAGATTGAAGTAGTCTCCTGCACCAACAATGCCCGACTTTCCAATCTTTATTAGGTTCCTAATGGTCGTTGATGTGACAAAAAGTAGAGCAAAAATCCACGGCCAGATGAAACAAATCCTCTACAAATTACAGACAAGCTTTTAAAGTCGATTAATAATAATTTGCAGACGATATAGAGAGAAAGGTTTTTACATTACGGAACGTTGAAACTTTCAATACACATCCTCCATCTTTTTTTAACTCAGGTTTGAAAGGAAATATGCCTAAATAATACCCAAACATGAAATACTGGCCCAAAAAGTTTAATTCGGCTTTTTCAAAATTCTCATAAGACGCTAAATGCGTTGGTATATTATGCTGGGGAGTAGCAATAAATATTTCCTTGCTTTTGCTATAGTGTATTGGAACTAACGTCATAGCGTAAAGTATCTGCTGAGCTGTGCCACTGTTGAGTGCTGCTACTTTGGAAAAAATGTACAGACTGTGGTCATCGTCAGTATGCCCTTGTGACTTAGTTTTCTACTGCTTCAAATAAAATTAGCCTAATTGTAACTGAGAAATGTTGGGAGCGCCGTGACATTACGAAACCTATCTAAAGCAACGCCTTTAAACTCATCCTTAGAGTATATATTAAAATTGCTACCAATTCCATCACGAATAGCAAAATAGGTTGCAATATAATTTGTTCAGAGGGCAAACTAAGGCGTGTGTATGTAGTGGAAGTGAATAGTGCAAATATATCAGGTTGAATTTATTGCAGTAACGGAAGTCAAGCTTCGTGGGCCACTTGTAACAAGATGTGGAGTCAACAATGGGAATTCCTAAAAGTGTAAATTCATCAGTATCAAAATCTGGAACATTTTAAAGTACAATCCCACAAACTAAAACAAATAAAATACCCAAAATAAAATAAAGTTTATACATGTGTATTTATTCCGTTGTATTAACCCATGAATGAATAAGCTACAACAAAATGTGTTTGTTGTTCCAACTTTGATAATACAAATAATGGGGTAGTTTTTTATACTGATGGACGAATACTAACTTTTGTTATGCAAAATACAGTTATTGTGTATCATTGATACAATACAAACAGATAGTAGCAAAGCTATGCAAACTATGTAATGTAGTTTACTGAGCATACCTCGTTTTTGCATTGTTTTGGCATCCCGACAGTTTGTGCTAATTTGTAATTTAGTAATAAGGTGCTTGAAACACCAAGCCTGGTTTTGTGCGACGAGCGGAGCAAACTGCTGCTCAGCTTCAATATGGATATTGCAGACCCTACCTCGTTGCCAACAACTCGGAACCAAGCGAGTGGGAAGGAGAACAAAGAGAAGAGAGAGTTCTCAAGTTGCTTCGAATACTCAACAATTACTTGGGAAAACAGAAAGAGACTGCCAAGCGGAGCATGAAGTTTATGGTCCCAAAACTCGTCGTGGTTTCCCCCCAACTTCGTCTGGCCGAAGATTATCCTCTTGGGAGTTGTCGCTCCTAGAAATGTTCGAACTGGTTTGTTCCAAACTGGGGTTTGAGGCGGACTCTCTGGTGGCTCAGTTATTATCAGAAACTTGCTGACATTCAGGTAGAATCTCAAAAGTCATGCACATTTATATTTTAAATGTCTAGTCAGTATTGGATTCTAACTTGTGTTTTGCATTGCAGGGAAAAGGCGAGATACTAACTCATGGGGCGTTACGAGACATTTTCCAAGGAATTCAGCAGGGGTTGGTTTACGTTGACGTCTTGAAAAACTGGGCTGCCCAAAACTATGTGTCGGTGTCAGATTATCTGTACGTAGAATTCAGTTTTTGCTTCCATTTTCATAAAATGGATGTGCTTAGTTAAAATTCGTGATTCAATTTATTTCAGTTTACGACTGAAATGTGTCTCAACATCTTGGCGGAGTACGCGTTTCAACTGACAAGCTTACAGCCTGAGGGGTTGAACATTCATTCGGATACTGGATTGGTCAACATTTCCTACTTTAAATTCGACACGGATGCTTGTCAGCTTACCGTGCCATTCACGCTGACTTCAAACTTGTACGAGTTTATGACTGAGAATGGTGTGAATGGTCCACTGACGTTTGGACTGAAGGCACTGGCCAAATGCCTCGCTCATCCTAATTATAAACTCGAGGCTATCCTCCGACCAATTTTGAAGGACGAAATGCTAGCGAATGTGAAGAGGAACGAGGGTGAAAATTGCCTCGGCTGGGAAACACCAATGGAGACTTATGATCCTGAAACGGTGACGGATTTGGTTAATAATGCAGTAAGCGCTATTATGAATCGCTTGTCTGGAATAACTGGAGATGTAGATGTAGGAAAGGTAGGAAATGTAGTCATTTTTTAGTTAGTTTGCAATTTGTGTACTTGCTTTATCATATCATTCTTGTCTATCATAGGTGAACGAACTGATAGCTGCTGCAAGCAGTGTTGACAATTTATATCGGATGGACCCTTCTTCCTATCACTGGTTGTAGTTTGTAAGATATTGTGTGCTAAGAGGCTAATTTGCTTACCTTTCTCTGTATTGATGTTTAGATTATAGCCATTAATTGTAGTACTATTCACATATATTATTAAATTGATTAAATATGATGAAAATTTCAATCTGTGCTAAACCGTCCGCTTCTGGCATTTTAAAATAAAACTGTCAACCAACAACATATAGCTTATCACAATAACTATGAGGTCTTTGAAACGTCATGGGTTGAAATGAAGGTAGTGGTACAGGTCTCCTCCTCCTCCATCCAAGGAGAGGCGACACAATGATAAGCATCAGGATGTTTGTAACTAACGACACCAAAACAAAGGCATTGAGCCGATAATACCAAATCTGAGTAATTCCCCATTTCTGATGGCTAGACACAATTTGCGAAAACAAAAGACTTGCTGTAAAATCCCCGAACAAGTGCATTTCGAACTACCAAACGTTTTAATAGCCTGTCACTTCGTGAATAACCAATTGAATTGTTTGTTTTAAATAAGTGTATCAAGATTTTTAGTAAATATGGATGTGATGGAAGACGGCACTGGCATCCCAGAAGCCGCTGAGAGGATGGATGTGGTGACCACCTTCCAGATGGGGGTCTACCAGACGTAACACACTTTAATTTAAAATTGACAGCGTGAAAGGAAACTGTTTTTTCCAAACTACAGGGTTTTCCCTTCATTTCTTGTAGATATGGCTCAACGTGTTGGACAAGATGGATCGAAAGGATAAGCTCGCCTTCGTTGGAGCTTCATCTGTTGCATGATATGGTGGAGGCAAAGAGGACCCAAATTCTCGTTAGCGAGGTAGGAAAGTTACCCCAGAATTTACCTTGCTTCATAAGAAAGTATATAATTGATAAGCTGCTCAATTCTCTGGAAAAACTAGGTTTCACCACTGCTCATTGAGGAACTTCCAAGCAGGAACTTGCTCCAGTGTCGTGAACTCTGCCAGGCTACTGAGGAGGAGTGGATACACCAAAATGAGAACCTTTCATCCAACGCTTTTCGTTTCCAAAAGCCTCAGATCGCCTTCCGAAACTCCGAAATGGTTCGAGAGTTTATGGAGGCAATGAGGGGTCATCCGGGGAATCCCTTTCCGACCGGAAGCGTTGGTTTATATTTCGACTCATTCGATGAGGAAAACAGGGGAGTCCAGTGGGCTGCTATGTTGAGGCAGTACAGCGCCAACGTCCGTTTACTCCTGGAAAAATTTGGGTCACACCTTCATTATGCGGTTATATATTTTAGTGAAGATGAAGATGCACTGGCTGAACTTGGCCTTCAAGGCCCGGAGATGGGTGCGTTTTTACGGGAAGGGCTGATCCTCCTTCCAAACCTCAAGGTACTTAGAATCTCCGGCGAGTGCAATAGGCCGCTTGAAGACCAGGATATACGAGAGATGTATAGACTAAATCCGCTACCTCGGCTGGAGCATTTAGAAGTGGTTAAGTTGCACCATGGAAGCCCCGCAATGATTGACCACTTCGTGACGTGCTGCTGTGTTCCAGACAATATCAAACATCTCAGCTACGACCATCGTGGAAGGTATGGGGATCGTCTCATTCTTCCCGAAGCCGTTTATGGATTTGTGAATTTGGAGGTGCTCAACGCTCCCATGCTACTTCGGGACTTGAAGAGGCTCGCCGAATTGGAAAGGAGGCCACCTCTGAGGACTCTGCAACTTGAGTTTGAGGACAATCCATATTTTCAAGAGGTATTTTCCCTGTTGGAAGCCTTTGGAGAGACCCTCATTGAGTTCGGCACGAACTCGAGGATGCCTGTGAAGAATAACGGGGAGATGTTCACCTGCAATCTTCCCAATTTGAAGAAATTATTCATTGGCACTTATTTGGGATCACCTGAGCTGCTTTTTGAATTTAAAGCTGTTACCCACTTGTTAATAATCTATCAGAGGAAGGATTTGAATGGACAGGTTGTTCAGGATTTGGAGACGAGGATGAATAATTCCAACATTTGGAATATGATGCCTTCCCTCCAAATGCTGACTTTGGGGCCTCGGTTCGAGACACAGGTCAGGAATAAGTGGAAGTGGGTGTCTTGGAAAGTCCGCTCTGTCTTGGTGGAGATGGTGACTTCTACATTTCTGGACTACTTTTCCGGTAGTCTGTTTTGAGCTGCGAATCCTACTTTTATCATCGCTATACATTTATATTATGCTAAAAATCGTTGTAATTATATCATACTAAGCTTTTAATTGAAGTTAATCTAAAGCGAATTTGTATAGTCCAATATATTCAATGAAATGATCGTATAATTATGCATGGTGTGGTTCATTGGATGTATATAAATAGTCAATTTACTTGTAACTAGTTGATGTCACATCCAAGCTTTAGCTTGCGTTGGGGTAATCGAAGACATTAAACATTTTCCTTTGAATTTTTGTTACAATTGTTGGTAAATTGAGCATGAACAACTAAAATCACATTACATAACAATAAATTTATTCCGCAACTTGCTGTTTCACATTGGGCATCATGTTACGCAGCATTACTTGAGCATTGGTTTATTTTTTTATCAGGTCGAAAATAAGCAGATAGGAAATGCACAACAAATACCTTAATTGACCGCTTTGGATGCCCACAAACTCCTTACAACATAATCATTCAATGGTACGATAAGGTACTGTAAATAAACGACTGTTTACTTAATAAACAAGCTGTCATCAACACACTGACCAAGATTAAGATGGGATGTAACTTGTTCGAATTGAAAAGCAGTTGCAAATTGTAAGCCTCATCTAAATGTAAGTTAAATTTATTTTTCTCGGAGCCTGACTAGAAAATGGAGAATCATGAACTTGTGCTCTATATAATTTTAGTATCAATGACACAGTTGCAGTTAACTTTACCACAGGCATTCTTGCAGAGTGGAACATTTTATCACATTAAAAACGCGTATGTGATTTATTAGCAAAGTATGTCACCTATTCACAAACCAAGTTTAAAACTGATCTGATCATGTTGTTTTTCAAGTATCTTCGCACTGATACATTGGGATCACCTTGCAGAAACCTTGGTTCAGTAGGAACATCATCCTCACTATTTGTATCTAGTATCTAGTGTAAAAGTTTTAAAAGGACACTTCTGACGATTCGCAAGTATCTCCTCGCTTTAAACAAAATGTCCCTACTGTTTCAACTGGTCGAACAAATAACGAAGCATGAAGACAGCTATATGAGCTATGGTTATCGTCTGTACTATAACCAATAACTAAACAACTAAACACATAATGTAATTAATTATTGATTTTAATAAGACTCGTCAAATTATAATTTATTTCAAACTAACTTATTAAACAAGCTATTCCAGCAGTTCAATTAGCAAAATGACATTAGGCGAGCCTATATACTTGTTGATTTTTTGCAACGCAGCTAATAAAATTTGTATATGACAAAATTTATATTATATTTTTATTCTAGGACAAAACTAAGTTAACAGTGTAATCAATAATTGTACAGAGAATGTCCATTGTAGTATGTCTCTTATACTGAAGAAACGATCCCGCAGTGTAAGCAAAGGGGAAGCAAGATTGTAACTGTTTTCTCTCCAGTTTTCCAATCAATCTTTGTCCCCACAATCTGCGAAATATATAAAACTCTTCTCTTGGCACTGCTCCAATGGCCCCCAGAAAGCATATAATGAGGGTAACGACAGCCGCAACTGACACGAAGAAGATATACACCATTATATTTACTTTCCGAAATAATGCAAAACAAGTGTAAAACCCTGCAATTCCGAAAGAAATTCCAATTAAAACCAGGTATGGCATGTAGTAGTACATATTCATGTTGCTCAATGTGATAGTCGAGTGAATAATGCGAAATAATTTCATCGCTCTTGAAAAATCGGAGGTGTACGATGGCTGCAAAGAGTGGACATGGATTGCTTTAACATAGGATTTGGGCCGGAGTTCTAGTAAAAGAAACTTTACAGTCTCTCCCGATGCCGTGAATGCTAAAAGGAATGACATGCAAACAATTGAGCCACAAATTACTCCCACGCCGTAAAGCATGCTTGCTATCATCTTTCGATATATCGTTGGAAATACTGACGTTGGCAGTGAAGAAAGCACGTTTTGAAGTGGACATTCATCGAAAAAGAATGGAAGGATGAAGTAGAGTAACGGGTTTGTGAAGAAAACAAAGCAAATGATGTACGCAGTCATTTCCCCAGGTTTTAGATTTCTTAGCGCAGTGAGCGTTGTTGGAAAATCTGTCGGAAAACATATTCGTTTAACATAGTCTTGCAAAAAAATTTAGCATAAAATGGATTTTGGATTGGACTTACGTGTTTTTCTAACTCCATAAAGTAAGAGTTGTTGGGAAACCACCCAGCTGAACTCGTGAGTCTTGGTCTCTTCAGTCCATACAGTCATCCATGCTAAACTGCTCATGGCAAAAGCAAAACTGAATATAGCCACAAGTTGAGATTTTTCCATCCACGTACCTCGTATTACGAACATGGCCACAAGCTCAACAAAAGTTTCGATTGTCACTAAGATGAAAAAATACTTTGCAAACTTCCACGGGACCATCTTTATCCACTTGAAACGGTTTGGGTTGGGTATCAAACGTTGAACACTTTCATCGTAGATGATCGGCATTCCCATCATTTTTTGGAGGACCAGCTGCACATTTATGAAGGCTGAAGCAAAACTCATTTTGTATATGCCTGGTTGACTGATTTACTCGCAGGTTTATAAAGAAAGTGCGAACTTTCGCCTAATGCTACTGATAAGAGCTTCTGCTTGAAGTCCTAAGTCCTTACACAAGCTCTCATGCATACATCATTCTCTTCTTCCACAAAGTTATGACATGGATTGAATAATCAATAATTCAGATTTAGAATGGCAAATTATTCATGGATTGAATAATTGAAACTTTATTAATTCCGATCCTCTATAATACTTACATAAACAAATGGTTGTGTTCTGTACAACAGTTCATATCAAATTATAATCAGGATTAAATAAAAAATCATGAAACCAATTTAAATTCCATTAAGTCAGATGTATCTACAGCAAATGGAAAAACAATACTGATAAAATGCAGAGACAAAATGTTCAACTGATTTATTGTATTTTGTTTTGTAAGGTTACGACCAAGAACTTTAGTCAGTACTGGACTTTATTTAGGAAAAAAGTTCCTTGGTTCGAACGCAAATAGTAGTATAGGTTGGTTGTTCTGTTGTAAATCTCGATTTCAAGTTTTTTACACCACTACAACCTGATATATTCTTTTAGGTCGAGGTTGTTGATATGTATATGTATTCAAATCAATATAAACGGGAACGTCTGTCTGTGAGAGAGGTACGTATGTATTGTTTGGAGCAATGATTGTGCAAACCAATTCCATATTCTATTATGCTCGTATGTAACATACAAAAAACTGTCCATATATGTGAATTTGCAGAATCTACAATGCGAAACGAATTTCAATTAAAAAACGAATTAGCGAGTGACAACTAAGTTTAACCTGTAAAGTAATATCAGCAATTTATCAATTTGCAAAGACAATTCGCGGACGGAGACGAGGCTCTAATGGGAAAACATTACCATAGCCTAACCTTTAAAATGCTTTATTCAAAGATGTTGTAAAAGATTTTATCAATTTTCATTTTGTTTTGAACAAAGTTAAAATATTGATCAATAGCTGAAATGCTGATCTCACGGATGTATACAACAACATGGCGAGTTTTCACCAATTAGCACAAATAAAAACGCGTCGATTCATTTCGAGATTTTTCCAGCTACCAACCCATTAGCAAACTGGACTTAATATGTACTTAACTGCTAAATGGGTGCTAAACCCTTTCACATGAGTCACTGTAAATTAGCATAACAATGCAACATATCTTGAGATTTACTTTGTTCTACCCTCATTACCAGATTTCACCAGATCAGACACTGACACCAAATTCTTAGCTTTTATGAATGATGCTTTGTACTAAAAAATTGTGGAAGAAAAGTCAATTCAAGTTTCTACTGACAAAAGCTTTTTGCAAAAACAGTGATTGATGCCTGTATGCGTGAAAAGAGAACAATATAGAATGTAGGCCGGACATGTACTCATAATTGCATGCATACTGATTATTTTGTGTACACAATAGATTTGATTGTCGGAAGATTTCCAGATCGGATAGGAGCGGAATCACACATTGATAATGTTGTTTTATGATATGCCTTTCATTATCATTAGATTACTAGAAAAATTATGACCGCTCACGAAAAAGTTTATAAAAGGATGGTGAACTACAAAGGACGAAAGTCTTTTCGCTTCATAAAGCAATGAAGTCACTTGTTGCGACACAAGAAGCAAGCTGAGAAGAAAGTACTATGCCGGCTGCAAAGGTAATTGATAGCAAAGTTGTGAAAGACCATCTTAACAAACTCAATTTAATAAAACATGTACATTTTTGTTTATCACAACCAACAGCAGCAGAAAAAAGGAAAAAATGTGGAGGAGCTCAAGCAAGAACTTCAGCTGACAGAACACACGATTCCCATTGAGGATCTGTTCAGAAAGCTGCAAACTAGCGCTGAAAAAGTATAACTCATTTGGCAGAACGTCTTGACTTAACCTTTTAGGCTAAATATTTAATATTCGTAATTTTAACTGTATTTATAGGGTTTAACTCTTACACAAGCGAAGCTTATCTTTGAACGTGAAGGACCAAATAGGCTCACGCCTCCTAAGCAAACTCCAGAATGGGTCTTATTTGTCAGAAATGTGTTCAGCTACTTTGGGATTCTGTTATGGGTGGGAGCTTTGCTTTGCTTTTTTGCTTTCACCATTCAGTCCCTGACATACGAAAATGCACCAAGAGATAACGTGAATAAATTATTTTGAGAATTGTCATAAATTATCAATATTTGATTTCAAACCACAAATATAATTAACGTTGGCATTTTTAGCTATGGCTCGGATTGGTGTTGACGGTGGTGGTGGTTGTAACTGGAATATTTTCTTACTACCAAGAATCAAAAAGTTCGAAAATTATGGAATCATTTAAAAACATGATTCCGCAATACGCCACCGTTATCAGGGAAGGAATGAAGATGAGCATTCAAGCAGAAGAAGTAACGATTGGTGATATAGTCCATGTACAATTTGGGGACAGAATTCCAGCCGACATCAGAATTATAGAGTCAAAAGGTCTCAAAGTGGATAATTCTTCATTGACGGGAGAATCTGAGCCACAACGTCGTGAACCAAAGTGTACAAATGAAAACCCGTTGGAAACTAGAAATCTCGCATTTTTTTCAACAAATGCCGTCGAAGGAACAGGGATTGGGGTGGTCATTCGCATTGGCGACAATACAGTGATGGGAAGAATTGCTGGCCTAGTTTCGAGGCTGGATTCAGGAGATACTCCTATTGCGAAAGAGATTGCGCATTTCATTCATATTATTACGGTTGTCGCTGTCATGTTGGGCTTGGCACTTTTTATCTCTGCATTGTCACTCGGTTACTATTGGTTGGATGCTGTTATTTTCTTGATTGGTATAATCGTGGCCTGGGTACCGGAGGGATTACTCGCGACCGTCACGGTATACCATCACCTTTGATTAAATTAACCTAAAATCGGTGTAGTATAGGAAAAGTAAGTGTCAAACTGTCTATTTAAAGGTTTGTCTCACTCTCACCGCCAAACGGATGGCGAAAAAGAACTGCCTTGTTAAAAATCTGGAAGCTGTAGAAACTTTGGGCTCAACCAGTGCCATTTGCAGTGATAAGACGGGCACATTGACTCAAAATCGGATGACTGTAGCTCATTTTTGGTTTGATAACCGAATCGTTGAAACCGACACAACTGAGGATCAGTCTCGAGTCAAGTTTGACACAAATTCTGAAGCTTTTAAAGTAATATATACATTTCAGTAGATTAAGGAATGCAAACATGAATAATCATAGGTATAACTAACCATCTCATCATATCAGCTTTTAGAGAGGACGGCAACACTATGCAGTAGAGCAGAGTTCAAATGCGGTCAACAGGGTATTCCAGTAATGAAGCGAGAGGTGGATGGAGATGCCTCAGAAGCTGCATTGTTAAAGTGCATGCAGATATGCCATGACGTTTCACTTTATCGAAAAAAAAATAGGAAACTTTGTGAGATTCCATTCAATTCTACTGACAAATATCAAGTTTCCATTCACGAGGCTGAAGCTGGAGGTTATGTTCTAGTCATGAAGGTAACGTTTGACACAAAAGGAGAATTTACTTAAATGCTATATAGCAGTTTTAACGTGTTAATCATTGCATATTCTCAGGGTGCCCCAGAAAAGATTCTGGGTTTATGCTCCACAATATTTATTGACGGCACCGAAAAACCTTTGGACGAGAGAATGAAGGATGCATTTAACAATGCATACTTGGAGTTGGGTACAATGGGTGAAAGAGTGCTCGGATTTTGCGATTTTGTACTTCCTGCAGACAAATTTCCAACTGGCTTTGTATTTTCAACAGAACCAGTCAACTTTCCTTTAGAAGGTTTCCGCTTTCTCGGACTAATTTCTATGATTGATCCACCCCGTGCTGCTGTGCCATCAGCCGTGTTGACTTGCCGTGAGGCAGGTATTCGTGTTATTATGGTCACTGGGGATCATCCCATCACTGCCAAAGCTATAGCGAAATCCGTTGGAATAATTTCTGAAGAAAGCGAAACAATTGAAGATGTCGCAACACGATTAAATCTGCCAATTTCAAAGGTTCGGCCTGAACTTGCTAATGCTGCCGTTGTACATGGTTCAGAGTTGAAAGAACTGTCGCCAACTGAGCTAGACAACGTGCTGAAAAATTATGATGAAATTGTGTTCGCTCGAACTTCCCCTCAGCAAAAGCTTCAGATTGTAGAAGCTCTCCAGCGTCAAAATGAAATCGTTGCTGTGACTGGAGATGGAGTGAATGACTCGCCAGCATTAAAGAAAGCGGACATTGGTGAGCTAACGTTGACAACTTCGTTCTAACTTACGAGAAAACTCTAAATGTAAAATCAAAAGTAAGTTATTGATGACCCGATAATCTTACAGGAGTTGCGATGGGCATTAGCGGCTCTGATGTTTCAAAGCAGGCAGCGGATATGATTCTGCTAGATGACAACTTTGCTACAATTGTCACTGGAGTGGAGGAGGGGCGGTTGATTTTTGATAATCTCAAAAAGTCCATTGCCTACACACTCACCTCCAAAATTCCTGAAGTCTCACCCTTTTTATTTTTTATCGTGTTCAACATACCTTTGGCACTTGGTGCTGTGACAATTCTTTGCATTGATCTGGGAACGGACATGGTTCCAGCTATTTCTCTGGCATATGAAAAAGCAGAATCAGATATTATGAAGCGAGCACCGAGGGATTCCAAGAAGGATAAACTTGTAAATGAAAGGTATAGGACAGACGAAATCGCAAAATTTACATCCATCTGCATTCATAATACTTTAGAATTCACATGCATGCGTAAAGAATATTGCATTTACTTATATTTTAGGCTTATATCAGTTGCATATGGGCAAATTGGAATGATCCAAGCTGCCGCTGGTTTCTTCGTGTATGTGGTCATCATGACAGAGTGTGGGTTCTGGTGGTATGATCTCTTTGGGTTACGGCAAAGGTGGGACTCACCAGCCGTAAATGATCTGGAGGATTCATATGGTCAAGAATGGGTATGTTATCTTTTTCCAACTGATCGTGAGTAAAAATTGTATTAATCAGGTCAATACAAGCCATTTGTAAATGTCATAATATTAGACATATTCTTCACGGAAACGCCTTGAGTACACATGCCACACAGCATTTTTTGTCGCGATTGTAATTGTCCAATGGGCTGATTTGATCATTTGCAAAACCAGGCGATTGTCTCTATATCATCAAGGAATGGAGTAAGTACTACAAACTACAAATGTGTGTTAGCTGAATAGCTTGAAATAAACTAATGTTGTTTCCCGTTTAGCAACTGGGTTCTCAACTTTGGTCTCGTTTTTGAAACTGCTGTCGCAGCGTTCTTGTCATACACCCCAGGAATGGATGTAGCTTTGAGAATGCAGCCTCTCAAGTAAAAATCTGAATAGTTAGTCAATTTAGTTCAGACAAAAATCCAATCAATACTAAATTATATTAAACATTTAATAGGTTTGTGTGGTGGCTTCCTCCACTTCCGTTCTCCTTTCTCATTTTTGTCTTTGACGAAGCTCGCCGTTGGTGCCTAAGAAAATGGCCAGAAGGGTGGGTGTACGCGGAGACATACTACTAATCTATCACTTAATTAAGTACATTAAGTAAGTCAGTGTGCTACTAAAATGTGTTCTTCCTTTCTTGTATACTTATATAAGCTATAATGCACAGCAACGGTAATATTAAAACCTAAAATTCAAAAATTATCATGCAGCTACGAACCTTTTGTACGTACATTCTGCATTCAAATGTAGATTTACTAATTTTCATGAATAAATCATTAATGCCCGGACTCATATAAACAGAAAAAAAGCAATGCAAACAGAATCGGTAATACAATGTGGAGTGAAATGCGTCATTCATTACATATCATGGTGTGACAAGGAGTTCCCATTAGCCACATTACTAGACTAATTTATCTAGTTAAGATAACGATAGATATTCTGTAACCTTGTCCTTCCTATTGCAAACATGCAGTTTTAATCAAGTTTGCTACAATGAATCGAATATGCTGCAAATTTTATTAACATGTTGCAATTTACGACAGTTTTGTTTATGTTTAAAGATGGTAAAATTTATTCCATATAACCAAATATTTCAAGTCACAGTAGGTAGTATTCAAGTTTATTATAATTCAAGCAAAACATGTTGTTATCTTTTGTTCCTTTAAGTCAACTTCCCATGATAACAGATACGATCCAGCTGGATCTAACTGTTCACCAATAGCTTTCACTTGAAACACGGATAGGTCATCAAATTATTTTTCATGTACAATGATCAATATAGTATGCATTGTTATTAAGGGTTTCTTAGTAAAGATATATTTAAGTCGATATTACGTCAGCTATTAGCTGTTCAAGGTTTCATTTATTATTTCTGCCGAGAGGGTTTCATTTACTTCTAGTTTCATCGCCAAAATTGATGATATTAATTATTCATTTATTTATAATTCGAAACTATTGAAACAGAAAAAATAGCTTTTATTCATTACAATCCGAACTGCAAAATCAATAAATATGAATAAAGTATACTTCCAACTTCTGCTAGATTGAATAAATTTACTCAAGAGATATCTTTTAATGATCTAGTATGATGGCTGATGAGTATGGAAAGTATGAAATTCTAAAAATCGAGGCTCGGATATAATGTAATAATTCATAAAAGTTCAAGTTTGTGCTCTCTCCACATTTTACAAGTTGAAGTATGATCCAGGATCCATACCGTGAAAGTTCCTTTAAAGCCTCAACTCATATCGTCTATAGAATTGAACTTCAGTATTATTTTCCGTACATCCATTATCATACATTCCGTCAAGATTTATCAAAAAATTCTTTAAACCACCTTGACATTAAATTGAATCCAATTTTTTAATGTTATACATATAACGTTATTTCAGATTTCAATTTATATTTAGCTTGAAGTGATTTGCTGTTACATATCCTTCAAAATGTGTCAACCTGCCAGCTTTTAACTTCCAACAGCGTTTCTATTCAAAAAATCTCATGCAGTAGCCTAGAATTCACTCGGTCAAATTATAAATTCAGACCACCAATCGAATATAAATAATAAACACAGGTTGGGCTGAACTTTGCAACATTCTGAAAATGCAAGAGGATTCGGATTATTCGTATGGTGTGCTGAACTAAATGCTAATGTTCAGCAAATTTCCCCGCAAAACTGCCAAAATATGCAAAATTCTGTTAACAACAACTGTCAATTGAAAGCTAGTATGACACCTGAAATGACAGAAAATATTGCTACTTTCAACTAGACTGTGAAACATTGTCCACATTGTGAAATGCAGCATTTCATTCTAAAATTTCAGAATGGAAGTAGCTTACAGATTCAGATAATTTTGTTGGTTTCATAAGTTTACAACGTTTTTATGGTGAAAATGTTGATTGCAACCGGATTAATTTCTGAATTGGCCAAGATGTTCAAGCAGGCTACGCAACATGGAGCAATTTTCTCCGTCATTTTCCCATTAGCTTGGGATTCGACGTCCAAAGATTTATGGCTCAATGCTCATGGAAACGTTTTGGAAAGTCCTTTTTCGCTCTTGTCATCAATGACTGCTCACGCTTGTTATATACCCGCCAAGCGATTCCAGCTTTCGGTTTTTGAAGGAACATTATTCTTCAACTATTTTGTGACAATTTCCATTTTGCAGGCAATCAACGTTTGGTTCTACCATTTGCATTTTAGAGACGTAGCAAACTTTCTCAATAAACTGATTGCCTTTGAGAAGGAGCATGTTTCACAAAACGGTAAATTAGATTACACATTTTGCGAATTAAATTTATTTGCTCTAATCGTTAATTAGTGATACATCAACGAAGTTTGTGAATTGAAAATGTATTTTGGTACAGATGCAGA
This sequence comes from Orchesella cincta, assembly GCA_001718145.1. NCBI lineage: Eukaryota > Metazoa > Arthropoda > Collembola > Entomobryomorpha > Orchesellidae > Orchesella > Orchesella cincta. Next base: position 179,877 of record LJIJ01000132.1, read on the forward strand.
GCTAATTCGGAGCGGAAAATTTATGACCAAATCATGCAACGTAATGCGGAACCAACTATACAGCTTTAAACTCAATTTGGGGATTGTTGCAGCCACATACCCCACACTTCCTTGGAATCCTTTCTGTGCGATTGTTACAAAGTTTTGGATAGAAACTCCATTGCTTGAATTGAACATGGATTCAATTTTTGTACGACTGCTTACCATGCTAGTAGTGTGGATTACATGGGCATCCTTTGTAAACATAATATTTCTCACAATTTTCGTCAATTTCATGACAATTATTTTTTGTTTCAAATGTGCCCTGGGCTTATTCGAAAGGTAATGAATTAAACTTTCTACTACTCTACCAATATAAATATTCCGATTGTACAGGCGATGAAATTTTTTGCTTTACTTTATTCCGTTAGAACACTACTCACAAATAAATCTGAACTGAGGACTCAAAGGAGGTTCGTCAAGAAGCTAAAATCCTTTCGACAAATTCAGTTGCTTGTCACCGAGTACAACATTATACATAAACAATATGTGATGGGAGTGATTGTTGCCACTGCCCTATTTTCACTAATTATGTCAGCTTACACGATTATCAACAGCGAAGGAAATCTCAGCTTGCCCTTGTTGCTCGTCATGGGCGTAATCTTCAGTATATCGGTGTTTCTAACGGTTATTGGAATGGGGTTTCCTGCGTCAGTTCATTCTTTAAGTAGTAGCATCCTTGAGAATACAAAAAAGTATTTTCAACCAACGTACACTTTATATAGTTTAAGATGGATTCGAAAATACTGGAAATCGTTTCCAGTGTTCAAAATTCAGTTTTTCTCTGGCAACTTCTTTGAGAGAGAAACACCACTAGTTTTCATGAATTTTTGTGCAAATTTGATCATGAACCTCATTCTAATTCACTGAGTACTGCAGCTTTAGTGACGAGTTGAAAACTGAAAACGTTTATGTTATGACTCCATCACAAAACCCTGCTTCTGTGCATTGATTACTAGCAGTGGTCATTGATTTTAAGAGTCGGAAGTTGAGAATTTCTTTCCCCACAACTATTAAATTGTATCTTATGCATTGCCTCAGCACAATAATGGTCTATATTTCTTCTTCCTATCGATTGTTATACTGTTAACTGTTCAGTTCATATTTTAATCACAAGGGTTTCCAGTGTTTCATTTGGTTCTAGAAACTGAAAATGGTATAGAATAATTCTTCTTCATTTTGATCATAAAAATAAAATTATTAAACTTCCATGTACTGGTCCACTATGTGTTTTGTGTAAGTAAAGATCAATATATTTATTATTTAAAAGCAAGCTTTCGTTCGAATGCAACGAATTCACTTGGTAGAATCACTCGTATTCATAAGACCCGAAAGAGCATGGATACTGCCTGCTAATTTCATTCACTTTCATACTGTATTGCCGCTCGTACATGTACAAATAAATTTCGGATGGCTTATGCTTTTGAAAATGTAGGAAGCCCAGATTTGCAGTATTTAATTATTAATTTGCTGCAAATTCGGCCAATGAACGTTGAATTCAGTCTTGGGTTACGTTAAAAAGACCGTCTGTCCTAAAATGGGACATTGCAACGCCGATAAAGAATGACTTTTATCGTGATTTCAAGCGTGTGGTGTATGAAATGATACACTTTTGAATAAAAACGTCAGTTTTCTCGCTTGATTTTTAAGTAATAATTTTGGTGGTGCTCAGTTTGTTAAGATCTCTTGCACTTGCAGTTACCCTACTGATATGATAAAAATGTTGATTGTAACAGGAATTATTACTGAAATTCTAAAGGCTTTCAAGCAAGCAACCAAAAATGGAAAAATTTTCTCCCTCATTTTTCCTTTCGCTTGGAATCCTGAATCCCAAAAATTTATCGCACAGAGCTCGTTCGAAACCTCTTGGAAAGTTCCGTTCTTCACTCTGATTGTTAATGGTTTTCTCCTAACCTTGTATTTACCTGCCAAACAATTCCAGCTTTCCGTTTTTGAAGGAACTTTATTCTTCAACTATTTTGTGACAGTCTCCATTTTGCAGGCAATCAACGTTTGGTTCTACCGTTTGCATTTTAGAGACGTAGCAAACTTTCTCAATAAACTGATTGCATTCGAAAGTGCTCACATTACACCTAACGGTAACAAATAATATTTGCGACTTATGGTTACTCTATTTATTCTATTTCATTTTAAAATTCTTTGTCCCTTCAGATTCAGAGTTGATTGAAAGCGGAAAATTTATGATAAAATCATTCCAAGTAATGCGAGCTCAGTTATACAGCATGAAAATCAATTTGGGACTTGTAGCCGCCATATATCCAACACTCCCATGGAATCCTTTCTGCGCAATAGTTACAAAGTACTGGAAAGCCAAGCCAATACTTCAACTGGAAATTGTCTCAATTATTGTTCGACTTTCTACGACCATCATTGTTTGGATGACATGGACAACCTTTCTAAACTTCATTTTTCTCAGCACGATGGTTAATTTCATGGCTGTAATATTCTGTTTTCAATGTGCTCTCAACTTGTTTGAAAGGTAATTAACATTTTAAACATGTTTATCCAGCAGTTATAGTGCAAACTTTTTTTTACTTTATCATCTTCGAAGGAGCATGTTACAAGCAAAGAAATCCAATGGAATGTTGATCAAGAAGCTAAAGTCTTTTCGACAAATTCAACTGCTTATAACTGAATACAACATTATACATCGACAATTTATGATGGGAGTGATTGTTGCCACCTCCCTATTTTCTTTCATCATGTCAGCATACTTGCTAGTCAACAGCGGAGGAAATCTCAGCTTGCCCTTGTTGCTCGTCATGACCTTAATCTTTTGTATGACGTTTTATGTCATCGTTGTTGGGATGCGGTTTCCTGCTTCAGTTCATTCTATGAGTTGTCGCATTGTACATAACACGAAATTGTATTTTCAACCCGCATCTAGTTTTCCATGGGCTCGGAAATATTGGAAGTCCTTTCCGATATTCAAAATTCAATTTTTCTCCGGCAACTTCTTTGAAAGTGAAACACCCCTGGTTTTCATGGATTTTTGCGTAAATCTGGTTATGAATCTTATTCTAATCCGCTGAGCGCTTCAGCACAGCATGCCCTAGTTTTAGTAGCATCAGGTAAGATAATGATGATGATTGAACCGGAAATTGCAACAGTTGGCTGGAATTGAAGTTGTTCTACAAACCCAATTTTATTGACTACCTACATAACATGATTTGCATTTTTATTTTGGTAGAGAGAGATGTACCTTTTTCAACAAAAAAAACAACCTTCATGTTGTTCAATGTAGGTTACTGGAATCAACTCAACCCTTTTCTGCATTTAGGTCCTTTTGCAAAGTCAGGCGTAAATTATTTATCCAGAAGACTGAAACCCAAAACAAATTACAATCTTTGAGTTAAACCAAGAAGCTCTTCGCCAACAAGATGGGATTCCAAATTCCTTCCATTCATATTCCTTTGTCTACAACTCCTTAAAACGGAATCAAGTTGAAAAGTCCTTGAGTTCATGGTCTTCAGGGCTGAGTTCAACAGACTTGAAACGCCAAAAAGGTTAAATTGCGCTCAAAAAAATCCTAAAAAATGTAGAAGAAGAAAACAAATTCAACCGTTTTCACCAGCTGTTAAGGACCAAAATTTTTGGCCATCCATCACATTCTAATTATTCTGAGAACTGTATGAAATGCCATGCCACAACCACAACGCACCATTTGCTACCATTCACTTTGAGTCGATAAAAAGCTACTTTTTACCTCATCCATTTTTTATATTTGGTAGAGTGGCACCCAATGACTTTGTTAGTAGCCCACCCGTAGCATTTGTTTTTGGTAGCAAAAATCTTGTAACGGAATACGAAATTATTCATGAGGATAAAGAACACAATTGGTTAGCATACATTTTTTGTACTCGTCCCTATTTAGGCACTTCCTCTTTTCAGCTGTTAAATAAAATATTTTTTAACTCACCGAATTCAATCGTCCTTCTTTTACTGCTTCACATCTGCTAAAACCAGTTTTTGCATAAGATGATAGATTCTGTTTATCCCCAATTACTTACAACATATAGCCATGGACATGGGTCTCTCTCTCTCTCATCCGGCGCTTCAATTTTCATCAGGGAGAGAGAAGCAACACCAAGGAACCTGTGTTTAAATGCAGAGCAATTTATTATCCCAGACGAGGGCTCCTTGGATTATACATTTTGGCTCGTGCCAAATGTTTTCCTAGACAATGAGGAGGTTATATGCTCATGGCTTGCGAGAAGCTGAAGTACTCAATTCTATTCTAGTTGATTGGAGCGAGACATAAGAAAAAACAGTTTCGTGGCACGAGGGAGAAAGAGAATATGAAAGACGATACAATGCAACAGTATAGAAAAGCACGACAAGTACAGTAAAAAGAAGCAGATGCTTATCATCGAGTTGATTACTAATGTTAATGTAATATGCTTTTCATCTTTTCCATCCATTCTGGATTGAACTTTTTCGTGGTTTAACAGGCTTGCCAGTCAGACCTCAAGTCTCACCTGTGCATTTCAACATGACAAAAGTCGTGTGGCAAAGGGCTTCTCGAAAGCTGCTCAAGCCAAACTGTTACTATTTTCATAAGTATCAATCTATTGTTTAGAGTAATAGATTGTAGGCAGAAGTCTCGGAGTACCAAATCACACTTATGAAACTGGAAACTAAAAGAAAGCCATACGCAAGTTCACTGACTCACTCAAAGTGCCCGTCATATGGGAGACGTGCTGGCAAAGGAGAGGGGGCTTGCTTGCACTGCATGGCAAAAATGAGACAAGTCTTGCAAGATGTTCCCTTTTTTCAACCCTTCTCTAAAATATTGCCCATGTCATAGACACAATCATCTCTTTATAATATCCCAATAGTGATCATCAGCTCATCTTGAAAATGGGCTCGCAGCAGTACTTATAAAAACACTTGGGGAAAACAGAAAATCTGTCATATTGATGCACCATGCAAATTTCTAAATCATTAATAATTATCAGCCTTGTTTAACCTTTTTACTTAAGATTTAGCAATCAAGCATCTGGTACAACTTTCTCAATAAAACCGTGGGCTATTGGGGTATCATGCACCTAACTAATAATTTCTTGTATATATGTAAGTATGCGAGGTTTTATCTTGTTCGATCATCATGTCACACGTGTCATGTCATATCCTTTTATTGTATGTATTGTACAATCCGTAAAACAAATCAATCACGTTAAAGCCCAATTCGATATGCTGAATCAACTGAAGTGCATTTGTATACTGTCAATTACTTACTATTTTGGGAGTGGTGGTAAGAGCGAGAGTTTATGTTGATAACAACGCTTAAATAATTATCTGGCTTGTACAGTGCACTGATTTTCAATATATCATTTTAGTCAGTCTGTCACGACCGGAGTGTGCTATCACTACCTACTAATCGTAATTATTCACCCACATCGCTACACACTGCTTTAAGAGTCAATAAAAGTTTATTGATTCGGTTTCGATATCATTTTTCAATAAGAGTGAGCTGAGATTGACAAGCTTTTAATACCCTGATTTATACAGGGATTAAAAATACAGTTGACACTTTTTCCACATACACTTGTGAATTCCCACTGGCTTAGCAAAATCATACATATTTCTTGATTACAGGTAGCCAAAAGTTCTCAATACTCAAGAGCATTTATACTTACGCAATGGCTCTTAAAATCAATCATGTTCAAAATTGTTGAACAATACAGTTTAGTCGTGTAGATATAATCTAACATGTGTTGACGTGTGTAAAAAACCTTGTAGAACAAGATTATTGGTTGTAAATTTATATAAAAATTACACATATTGATTTTTATTTTTCAAACTCTGTGATTGAAATGACAAGATATAGGCTTCAACAGGGATTAAGTTTTGGCACTGATTTATTCACAATCAAATAAACTTTTCCAGTTGTGTCTGCATTTTCTGTTATCATAGCACGGAAAGCTGTTTCCCTTTTAATAAGTGATTTTTGATTGAGAGATTTTGTAAATACATCTCAATGACAGTCAGTTACCTTTCGTGTATTGATAAATTGCCTTATAAATGAAAACACATTGGAATTTTAAATCCTTTAATTTTGATAGTAAGAGATAGCCTCTTTCAAGCATGCAACTTTTGTCTGCAAAATCAAAAACTTATCAATAAAATGGATGACTGATTGTGTGATCATGATCATGTGCATAGTGAACAATAATTGACAAGTATTTACGAAATTGGATTAATCAAATGAAATCAGAACGACACAAACATATAAAGCTTTGTCCTGGAAATTCGACTTTAGTCAAGGTTGCCAGAAACTGTCGATTTGGTTGATTTTAGGGATTAGCTATGCCTACATTAATCATAAATAACTTCATTTATTGCTTTTGCGTTTGCATTTGCAACATCAGAAGAAATTTATTTCTCAGAGGACCTAATATTCACGTTATTACGATGCATGCAAGTAAGAAACTTTAAATAATTACTTTACTTTGCAGTGTACGGCATAATTCAAATCTGAAGTCGTTAATACAGTGTATTCATTTTCGACCATGTATCTTCATGCCTCCCAATGAAAATGGCTACATAAATTAATTCTTGCTTCTATTTTTGTTATTACTTATACTGTCTCAAGCTAAGTTAGCTCACATTCCAATTCCAAGCCAATGTTCACGCTCACGTTAAATTATTTATGCATATGTATCAAAGTGCGTCATATCGCTTGATTGGTATATATATACGAAAATCAAAGTTGACAGGGATTTATTAAAGTAAAAGCCACTGCGACTACTCCACTCCTGTCGTGTCTATTTTCTTTTCCAAAGGCTTACAATTTTCTCCCTTTGCTCATCAAATAATTATCGATTGCATAATAAATATCTTATTCAGATTCCACTCCACTCATACACACATCTGGCACTCTTCCTTTTGTGTATTTTATTAAATGCAAATAAACATGCAAACTTGTCTCTCCTCCAGAGGAGCAAATAAAACATGCCCAAATCCTTTTTATGTGCCGTATGCCACTGCTTTCCTTGCTCACACAAGATATTTATCTTTTTCTTGGTTCATACAAGGAAAACCCTTTCAGTAAATTATGGCAATCCAAAAGAGACAGGTGAATCTGGACTATTTGGAATAGTTAACAGCCCAGAAGCCACAGCATGTAATTATATCCCTGAAAAATAGTTCCTAATATCAAACATATAAAGATAGTCAGCAGCACAACACAATCAATCAGATTTTCAGGCCCAATTTAGTTCCCGTGTAAAGAGCCATCCTGTTCCTGTCATTATGGCCCAATTAAAGAGCCCGAGTGCCATCACTATAGCTATTGCGGTGTCAGCGTGTACATAAAACCTATGCACAACACGTAATAATGGACAGTCCGGGGGTGCCAGCACATCACATGACGCAATAATAAATATTATGAGCCTATACTTAACTCATAGTTCTTGTAACATACCGTATCATCATCATGAAGAAAATCAAATACCTGAAAAAAACCTGAGTTTGCACGTTAGGCAAATAGACAAGGTTCGAGTATTCGAGTTTGAAGTTCGAGGAGAAAATTACTACTGCTAAGTAAAAACACAATGACAAAAACGTTTCCTAATCTAAATCACTACCCAGGGCTTTGGGTGGACTGGACACTATGTAGATTTATATCCAATCCATTCAAACCATATGCTCAATAAAATCAAATAACAAACCAAAACAAATGCTTGCTTCGTTGGACGATAATCATCATTCAAATGGAGAAAATAAAAAAGGCAAATGAAGAGGAATTAAAATGCCCACTACAAGCTACCTACCACTTGGTTTTTTGAGATTCAGAGATACGTTCATCGAAAAAAAGGTAGCTAGCTATCTACTCACTCCAGACAAGAGAGAATCATGTTGCGTCGCGTGCGAAATGAAAACTCTCTGAAATGTTTTGCATAATAAATAAGAAGCTTAACAGCCCCACTTCTCTTAGAAAAAAGATAAAAGTGGAGGACACCTTTTGAGTTCGATTCGATTTCGTGGTTTGGTTTGGTTTGCCTGTGCAGTCCTTTGTCAATCTATTTTCGTGCAGCCACAAGCAAAGCAAAGGAACATCGTGTGCAGACACGCGAATCACCATGCACGAATTACGTATTAAGTCCATTAATCTAGAAAATGTTAGATTTTAACCGATGGTGTGTGGTGTGGACTCTCTTCTTATATTCATGCTTGTTTGTGACACACCTTGTGCATAATAGGCAGGAGCTTGTTATTCTCATGAAATGAGAGAAAAGACGAGTGATTTGTGATAAAAAAAATAGGAAACGCTATGGATAGTAGCAATGCTCTAGCCTGGCGAGAAAGATTTTATTTTTCTTGTCGCCCATCGTCATTCATTGATTCATTGGAAATTGATTGGATTCCGGTAACATAATAGCAGACTTCTAGATAAGTTGGGTAGATAAAGCATAAGAAAAATGTTGAGATGGATGGATGGATGGCTGTACCCAAGCTGGAGTGTAAAGTGGGTTATAGAAAATAACAACGTGTTCCCATTTTTTTAAGAATTCGTGGAAACCTTGGATGAATTGTAGGTTTACACAGGAGGAAAACACAAAGGAATTTATAATGCATAAAGGCAAAGCTAGAGATTCCACTTACTTTGATATATCTTGATTTTTTGGAGGTTTGACAGGCAAGGTTGGATACAAGAGCTCGACGGTGGTAAAAAGTGAAATGTTGTAGCAATCATAGCATGTGAGCAAGATAGAACTTCTATCGTATATGTTACAAGAAATTGGTATTATTATTGCATTCATTGTAAAACGAGACAAGTTTGCCTGGCTCTCTTTTGTTTTCCCAATTTAAGGTGAATTTGAAAGCATCATCAAATCAAACTTCGGTTTAATTGACAGCGTATAAAGGAGTATTATAGGTTGTCTGATGATTATAGTATGGCGGCTAATGCTTGCTCATGCTAACTGTTTATTCGCCGTGTCATGCCTTTTCTTACAAAAATATCTTGATGATAAATGCATGTGGAGCCGTATTGCGAATTTTTTTGCCAAAGAACCACCTAATCATAATCAAACAACTTGGAGACGAGATGTAATCACTGCTAAGTTGAAAACGAACGGGATAGCGTGTGTGAATAAGCTGTGAATTTTTAAAGGCATTTTTGAGTATGATTCACCAGTCGTTTTGTACATTAAAGTAACAGATTAAACAAACTACGGAACTGTCAACAATTATATTGAACCAAAACCAAGATTAGTAACAAGAACATTTTCACCACTTCCAAGAATGCTACGAATTAAATGAAACGATGAACCTAAATTTAAATCGAATCAATTGACATGATCTTGTTCACTAAAACAAAGGGATTTGACGCTCTTTAAGGAGTAAAACTGAAAGTACATGGCTCTTTAATTGCACGTTGTTTCCTATGAAATCGGTTTCTTTAGTTGAGTGGACTGGACTCACAAAATGTAAAACCTCTGTAGTAACAGTAACATACGTTTGGTAGTAAACCCTCGGAGCAATCATTTAAAAGCTCACCGGAGAAAATAAAAATGCAAAAAATCTTTGCAGCTGCCATCAGCTCTGACATGTTCCTCTTCATTTGCGACCATGAGTCAGATAGTCAAAAGCAATCTCAAGAAATCTACAAAGAAAGATATACCATGCAATATTATTATGCAACAAGTCTAGCCTCGTCGACATGGACAGTCTGCACATTTCCCCTGAATCGTAAACTTGATTTGGAGGAAAAGTGACGCAATGTGTTTTCTAGCTACTTTCAGATTCAATTGAGTGAGCTGAAGCTTCTATATAGTGATTATGAATATGATTATGAGAAATGCATCTTGAACATACTGGTACTGGTAGCAGCAATGAAGCTCATCCTCCAAGAAATATGAATCTCACTGACTTCGACAACCAAGTCAAGTGGTGGTCGAGCCGGTGCCGGCAACATAAAAACAATCGAGCTTCTTCAGAAGCTATCTTTTTGTCTCCTCCTGAGCCTGTTGCATGTTGATCATCGTCACTTCTTTTAGTGAGCAAGCTGCTGCTGCTCGCCCTGTTCCTCTTCTGCACCACCATCAGGATTTTAAGCCATCCAATTATTGCTAAATCTAGTCAACGAGAATTTATTATGATGATGTTAGTCACTCGCGTGGCGCAGCTTAATCTTCCTCTTTGTTTTACTAGCTTTGCCTGTAACGCAGCCGTCGTCGTTCGTGACCATCCTCAGACAGGAAAAGGTGCCTGTAACAATCAGGAAAGGAGTCGATGTCTCTTTTCCTAATTTTCATCTCATCTTTCAACATTTTCCAAAAAATATGACAAGAAAAAAAGGATTGATGGGCCAAAGACATGGAGTACCTGCTCATTCATCCCAAGTTTTATAGAAGGAAGCTGTAGAAAAGGATCTTTCTTTATCTGGATGAAACACAAAAAGGATTTTTAACTGGATATTATCCAATCCACTCAGCTCCTTCATGACAAGGCTTCATGAATAGTCTGAGCGTGCTCACTTTTTTCTCTATTCCACACAGGTGATCACTTTGTAAGTACGTTGATCGAAATAAATGAAAAAAATGATAATTAAGGTAAACACCTGCCTTTTTGAGGAAGAACGAAGATAAAAAGGCAAAGAAATTGGGAAATCTTGTAGCGGCATATGTTTTACAAGTCTTTGCTGGTGATAGGATTACATGAATGATATGACATTTTTACATCATTCCACTTCATTAACGCACGGCACGGGGCAAAATAAAGTCTCTTTGCTTTTTGTAGAAACTACCTAATATAAAATCAACATGATGTTATTATACCCATAAATAAACGTCTGCCTCTTTCTTTTCTCCATGATTTGTTGCGTCATTTGTCATTTTAGAGATAAATACAAATGTATTGTTACCGTATTGTTACATGCAAGCATACTCTGCATATTTCAAATTTTCAACCCCTTTCAGAATTTTAAGAGCACCATAAAAAATCTGTCATGTGTGTTGCACGGTTGCTCTGTGCATCTCCCTCAAATTGAAATCATATATATTCCTCATCATCCCCAATCTGAATATCCTTTTCGAAATATGATGAGAGTCAAGTGCCATATGGTAGTTTATTATATAGGAACCGGTGAAGGTACGGTAATCTTATTGTTCTTCTCATCAGAACGCGAACGGCATCCGAATTATTATCATCCCTTTTGCATTTCATTTTCACCAAAAAAGTTTGACATGCAATCGTTCTTATGCTAGGCATGCGGAACAAGGAACAACCCTTTTCAAAATGAAAGGACATCTGTATCAGAAAATTTGTGGATGCTCCTAAAATAAAGTAGTATAAGAATGATGCATACCTTTCTAATATTTCATTTCAACTCATTCATTCTCTCCAACAATGCGAGCGTAATACATATAAAATACCTACTTGACTTCCCAACTTGAGGAATAATGACTACTTCATGTACGTGTGTGCATGGTGTGCACGGCATGAGGAAGGGCACGAGCCAGCGATTAAAATTTCGATACACTCTCATCCTCACTCGTTCATTGTTGCCGTTGCTTTTTATATACCTATATAGAAATGTACTATGTATACCTGTTTCTGTGTGTGCTTGCAATGAACTTGTTCAGTTATATCATTCTTTTGTCTTATCTCCCACTCTTATCAGGGGAACACAACACTACTTCACTTCCACCAACGCCGCCTTCTCAACATTGATATCATCAAAACAGAACATGACTAATTCTCCACGGACTCTCTCTGTACAACTTTGCTCCAGCAGCAGCCGTCACATTGTTGGCAGGCAGTCGCTTGGCTCAAGCCTATTTTTTATTTCATTCGTTGACTTTCTGCCCTTTTAAACCATGCAAAGCCAAATGAAGAATATAAAAGAAGACAGAAAAGAAGACCCTTCCTATCTCAACGTAGGTCAGGCAGGTAACGGTTACATATATAATACGTGCATACGTTCATAGATTCGAATGAAAGTTTCACAGATGCTGTATATAGCTTTTGCCTTGCTTTTTTCTATATAATATTATTTTTATCGTGTTGATGAGCGAGTAGCAAGGATGCTCCCAAAATAAAAAGCATCATTAGTCAGCAAACATGAGCCAAGTGAGCCGGGAGCATTTTTACCTGAACAAGGCACAAGGGACGGAAAAATCATGGGGATGGTAAAAATGTATGTTTGGTTGAGAATAAAAATGACTGACTCATTTTTAGGACCACAATCAGCTCATCCTTTCTTCCTTCTTCCGGTCTTCCTGGTTATTTTTACGTATTGTTCGCTCCTACATATTTTGTTGTTGATTGTAGCAATTCTTTCGTTAATGGGGAGGAAGTCTGGCTTTACATATACATTATATTATGTTCATGATGGATTTGTTCGGTTTGATTTCTTTCGTGATAAACAAGTCCAGTCTAGCTTCGAATGGATATGTAACGGACCCCTATTTTTTTAGCCAAGCCAAACGCAAACCACCAACTGCTCATCCTTTGATTGCTCATTTTACAAGTTCAGGTTATACGCGTACATAAAACGCATTTTATATAAATGGGGTTAAATTACTTGCTTCGTAGACATTACTCTTTTTATTTTTTAATGGGGGAAAGAAGCAAAGGTCCGTGTCTGGAAATTGCGACCATGGATGGTCTACGACAGTGATAGACAGGATGAAATGAAGAGTGGCATGTGACAGGATTTTTTCTCTCTTTCCTTCTTTCTCCAGGAATGGTAATAAAGGAATGGGCAAATAAAGTGCATTTCCATTCCGTCCTGATAGTCATGAATGATGAAAGGTAAATGAAGGGATCGCTTTTCAAAAAAAAATCTCGTTTTTTCCAGATAGCACTATCACATTGTTAGTCTGATTGAAATTGAAATGTGGAAATGCATTTTGGTTTATTAGACAATCAAGCCCTAATTACAGATTTTTCGTTTGTTTATCAACCAAATGATTCTCAGCAGAAGCAATCATGTATATGTGATGTGATGTTACAATACCCACTGATTGTGTCATAATGGTGTAGTGTGCATAATTTATTTTGTTTTTCCAATCCAAACACAAACACAAATTCATCATACTTAATATAATCACATCAGAGCCGGAGAGCGAGAAAAACAGCGTTTTACCAGGAAAAGGTTTATTTTTTGTCAGGAGCACATTTCCATGATTTGCTTATTATAAAGCAAGCTATATACATATATATTCAGAAAAGTGCTATCAAGATAAACAGGAAAGACAGATTTCTTCCTGATGATATGCCAAACATGCAATGTGTGCACATAAATACACCGCTAAACAATTGAATCTTCAGACCCTTTCAGTCATACGGATTGGAAATTGAAACGATATAAATATAGAGAGGAGCAGCTAGCTCATTACATATTTATTGTTATCATCTGCATGAAATTTTTTAATGGGATGCGTGCTTTTTCCTTTCAGTCGCGGTGATGCCATTTGCTTCCCTGACTCGTGCCACGACAAACTCTTTAGCATATTATGACCTGAAGATTTTTTTAATGTGGTACATACATTCATCTACATAAACATGATACACATGGGCGAAAAAAAAGTTGTTACATTACTTACGGTTATAATACTGCTTCTTCCAGTTCAGATCATAATACAATGCGTATATTGCCAAAGGGGCAAAAAATATCATGTTTTTTGAGTTGAGACTCAATTTTTTGACTGTTTGTGGTGTGTGCCCCTGCTGTTGTCTTTCTTCGGTTTTTTCATCTTGTTCTTTCAACTTGCTATCACACTTTCATTTCATATTCTTGCCCATCAGCATTCACTGCTCACCACAACCACCAAAACAGTCAACAAAGAAGGAAGGAACCAAACCAGAATAGTAAAAATATATCAGCAGCCGTCTTATGTAATGTAATTTAGTGAACGAAGTGAAGCATCTGTTGTCTTCTTCAGAGGATCGTCAACCGACGCTACTTTTTTTTTACTAAATATGCATTATCATATCATATCAGTTCATTTCATTTTTGTCGACTGTTATCATTTTTTACTGTTGTGAAATCAAAAAATTACCTTTTTCTGCAAAATAATGCAAATGGACAATTGGGCTGGCCACCCGTGCCTTCTGCTCGTGTCTGACGTTATGACTGACCGAAAACTGCTGTTAACCAGCACCTACACTCCACCCAGCCAACTGTCTATGGAAAGAAAGGGTTTTAGCAGCAAGATTATAAAAATGTTTTGATTGCGGAGAGGAAAGGTATTTTTTAAAGAAAAGATTGCTTTCCTTTGTATCAATCTAGTTGGAAGAAGAACCACATGCCAAAACGTATGCCATTATCATTCTTGGGCAAAAAATTGCATATCATTTTCAAAGAGTCCGATGATCATAATGATAGTAAGGAATGCTCCAAAATGTGAAATGGGTGCTTGATAACTGCTGCGGAATTGTTTCATAAAGAGAATATTATATTGATATTGAATTGATAGCTTTTTGAAACGAGCCGTGAGCATGCACACACACGAATGCAATTAAAACAGTAGGAAAATGTCTCTGTGAGTCCGACAACTAATTAAAATCCATATTGATAAGAAAACAGCAGCATTTATGACTCTACTCTGTCTTTGAGAGAATCTGGAGATTTCATGGAACCGGCCGGCCCCCTTTTAAAGAGAATAGTAGTAATGTTGGTCTGGCGTCGTCCGTTAAAGTAATCTGATTAGAGAAATACACATATACATAATGTTATGAGCATGGTCGAGCACAATGCATAAATTAGGCAGATATTGCCAGAAGGGAAACTGATAAGTTGTTTTACTTTGTTTGAAATGAAGAAATTTCGAGTGGAAATGGCAAAATGCGGCTACTGGCTATTGAGTTTGGAAAGCCACAGCCACGCGTAGCTTGTTGCTTTCGGTAGCCTTTTCAGAAGCAGATATAAGAAGATTGACGAAGTAATTTACAGGTAAAATATATGAAGTGGACTTTTAAAACAAAAAAAAATATTTGAACTCTGCTACGCTCAGAAAAATTATGGACCAACCTGAAGAAGGAAATTATAATTTTTTTATGCAAAAAGTCAAGAATATGAAGATTAACAATCTGAAATGTTGAAATTTTATGTTTTAATCTCCAATCACCCAAATGGCATCACCCAAACATCAAGAATAAGCGTCTTTTGAAAATCAGAGTTTTTTATGCTGCCAAAAAACAAAGCTTACAAGAGGTCAGAGTGCTTGGAAAATGTGTGATCCTATACCAGTTGTTCTTTCTTGATCCAAGTTCAAGATTTTTAGAAGCGGAGAAAAAAAATTGGAGCATCTGTTGCGACTTTTCATAATATTTTGTAGTTGAATGAATCCTTTAGAAGCACTTGGTCGGGTTGGCTTTGGCTTGTGCTTCTTGTACACACACATCTTCCTGGTTCCAGTTTTACGAGATCAATATAATTACAACATTTGGGGCATTATCTACCTGCAACAAGAAAAGAGTGGACATGTATATACACATTGAGTCCTTAGCGTCCTTACTCGCATCTTGCGTGAAAGGGAGAAGAAAAAACCTAAAAACGCAACAGATTGAGAACCGGCAGGGCTGGGATTTTAAGATTGAACTGCAACATACACAAGATGAAAATAAAAAGGGATGATTTGATTTTTTGGGCTTGAGATGTACCCTGAAAAAAAAACATGTTGGACACCGTATGGCAGACATAAGAAGATGAAAACTAAAAAGATTTCTTTTCGATTGCCACACCGTATGGTTTTATATTCTTTGGATATTTCGAAATTGCAGACATTTTGCCTACCATTAAACAAACCAAATCTAATGATGAAAATGAATTACTTTTCATTATGCAGAAATTCAATCAAGCAAACTGGCAAAAATGACATGGTACATGGAATTTAGATCCGTTGTCGAGATTTGAGTCACGATAAAGTGTGGATAAATACCTAAATCGTTCCAGTTCAACTCGTTGAAACATCAACTTCAATATTGACAGAGTAGAGCATAGGGGTCTTAAAATGCTAATTAACTAGCCATTAGACCAAATCACATTATAATCATTCCCACTTTTATAGCGATAGCTGTCCTGTTTTCTGCACACTTTTGCCCATTTGACTCTATCTAATATCTACAATGAAGGCATGTTTTGTCAGCATTTTTCTAATAAAAAGTCTCGTGCCATCTGCAAAATAGAAAAAAGCATTTGGGGAATTATGTATATTTGGAGATTGAAGGAGTGATAACAGTTTGCAGATTGTTTTTTTCTTTTTATGTTATTCTCGTTTTCTTGTCCAATCAACCATGAACATATTCCATCCGTAAGATGCATGGACTGGTTTTTTATTCCTTAGGCTGGGGTTACTGGATTTGTTGGCCTAGTTTGTTGAAGTGTACAATCAGTCTGTTTACTTCTGGTGTGAGTTTTATATAAAAATGATGATAATAGTGGGAAAGACGCTAGCGATTTTTTGGTGGGCTTCTTTCGATTGATATCAAAACATAAAAAAGGCTATTTGGAACGGATATCGTCTAAACCAAATCCATATTATTATTATCCGTGCCAACTTAGCCAAACCTAGTCAATGGTTCATCATCATCTACGCACTTAAAAAGCAACGGACAAGACATATGCGCTTATATACGGGGTTTTACTCTGTATATGTAACAAAATAACGTAATAAGAAAGGGGAGAATTCAGACATGCATGTATGCTGCATATAATAATATGTAGCATTACACAATTTGCCCCTGCTGTTACATTTCATATATTTTACTTATGGCTAGCTCTGAAAGCAAAACCATACATTTTCTGCGTCAGGTGTCAATCGGATTCGTTTTGGATGAGCAGTAGTGAATATGAGGAGAGGAGCAAAACAAAGGGCCAGACCAAAACAAGGTATATACATCACCACACTGCGGCTAAAGCAAATCCAATTTTTAATGAGGATTCATGCACCCATTATCCATTTTCGATTGAGCGCAGTCAGCCAAACAATAACAATACAAATGCAATGCTGCTTTTCAACAATTGAACATATCCAAAATTATTCTAGATTTGAATGCACCGGAAAACCAAATGATAAGCTAATATTTCGATGAAAAAAATATTTTGCGTCAGTTGGAAATAATTTTAAGAGGTCATATAAGCTAAGCCATAGCTGTATAGTGTAATTTTATTTTGAATTGAAAATAATTTGAAAAATCAAAGGGTAAAAATCACCAATTTTTGTTTTAAAATGCTATTGTTGTTTGCCCTCAGCCTAATCACTTACATGTGCATATGATGACGATGATGATTAGATGAGTCGTCGTGGCTCTCGGGCTGGCATACGCCAGGCACACTCCTTCTTAATAGCCGTAGCAATAGTCCAACTGTTACCGATATTTTTTACCTGGTTTTTCTGCTCCCTCCCGTTTAATATAATGTATACTACTGCATATAACATATATTATAATGCTCATTGGAAATAAAACTAAAAAAACTGCACAGATGATACAGTAAGTACTACCAATAGCTCTTCTATTTACTCCTACGAACAAATTATCATCATTCATGTCAATGACTGCTCATGAACTTTTTAATCTCAACGAAAAGATTCATTTTATTTCTCGTAATACAAAAACAATTCCTGAAATGTTGCCAATAATAAGCGTTTCAATAAAATCGGATGCATCATCAAATCTTTATAATGCCATGGACAGTACAAAAATCCCCTTCTGTTTCTCCACCGTCTTTCTTCCCAGTATTTCATAACGTTAGTCCAGAATGCACGCTAAATTCTAGTGAAACAAAAGGAAAATCGGCTCGACAGGCACACACATTATATCATCATTCATTCTTGCGTTTTCCCGAGAAAATACATAATAACAGATCAGATGCGGCATGGTCATGGTACAGCATAAAAAAGGACAAGGTTGACTTTTTTCTACTAAACTGGACGATTATAGTTTTACCCCCTTCTCGTGTTTCTTACAACTTACTACACAAAAAGTTATATTGTATATTATACATGAGATGAAGCAAGCCAAAGTCAAGCCAGGTGAGAATGGAGAGCTCGTAGAAAACAATGAAGTGGAGAGAAGGAACCACAACAGAAAAGTTGTACCCGTGCCGGCCGTCGTGACGATGATCACCGCGATGATCCTCCTCATCAAGTTACCTGGTCTGGCTTTGGGAAAAGACTACCAGCAACTAGCTACTGGATCATGATGTGCTTAAACAACATGTGTACACATGATGATATAAATATGATGTGCTTTTGTATTTATATGGAGGAGCATATCGGTGCCACTGTTCTTCTTAATATATTATACCCGATTGTATATTGTATCCACATATCCACAAACAGATAATAGCAATAATTCTTCTTTTTCAATGTATCACCTGCCTCCAATCATCATCATCAAGAGGAGCAGGAGCAACTAAACGCAACAGCAGCAGCAGCCGATGAGCCTCTGTTTTTTTCTGGTCGCCTTTTTTCCATGAAAAAACCTACGCTATATGCATATGCACATCCGTATATACCTGCTCTTTTTATATGGAACTTAAAACTGGTCATAATACCAGTGATGAGCATAGGAGCTTCATTCTCATCCAAATGATGATCAGGATGGATCGTCATTAAAAAAGGTGGCCACAAACCTCTTCGCCACTCATTCAACAAATCGCTTCGGTCCAGTCAAGATTTTTTGGTCTGGGTTGCTCCCCCAAATGAAAACATTTTGGTTTATCATTTACTGCCAAAGATTTCTTTTTGTTTCCCGATAAATCTGATCCGAAAGAAGTAATACGATTTTTGCTCATAATAATAATATTCCCTGATCTGTAAGCATTTTATATACGAGTCCTTCAATGTTCAGTTAAGATAGTCACTACTAAATATTAAATATTTTAAGTTTCCAACATTTTTTGTGTTCAGTTTGTAACATTAATCCTTCCCAGCACCGCACCATTATTATTATTTTAAGCCTTTTTGTTCAACCAAGTGCATTGTTCACCGTTTGTCTTTGTTTGCCCCAGAAACGTTTTTGAGAATAAAGATTTACACAATAAGTGCTTCATTTTGTTTACCGTGGTTGAAACAACTTTCATGAAAGTATGGGATTCAATAGAAACATTGTATTTCATAGCAGAAAAAGTTTGTTAAAGTGATTTGGATTTGTTGGTCGCGAGAAAGAAAAAGTAAACAGACTATGAAAAGTTTACTCTGTCAATGATATAAGAGACGCTTACAGAAAATACAATTTATAAAGTGAAAGGAGACAATAATTATTATTGACTCAAGTCCAATCGAAAAAGACGGTCTCCCCTTTACTCTTTTCACATACCATGATTATGGATTTGGCATTAGTTGGACCGGTAAAATCACGAAGTTATCAACAGCAACATCGTCACCATCCATATACGCCTTTATCCCTTGTAACAAATCAAAATCATCATCGAGGAGCTCATCATCATCGTCACCTTGTTCATCGTTTGGACGAAAATAATATTAACAGCATTAGCTCCAATTATGACACAGAGCGAGGCTCCCCAGCCTCCAGCTCTGGCTCACCTGTACCTGTGCTAAACTACTGCTACGACGAGGAAGAAGACGACGACGTGTTTGGTGGAGGGACCACCGAAGAAGAGAATAATTACTACGGGCGAACCACCACTAATAATACCGGTGCTAACAATCTTGTTATGGATAATTCGAATTATGCTAAACGAATCATGTCAGACTCAAACAACATTCCGGTAATGAGTCTCCACACGAGAAGGAGGCTCCTTATGCAACAAAAACAACAGCAGCAGCAGCATAGTAATCCACAGCAGCTACCACCACCTCCTACGCATTACCATCATCATCATCGTCATTCTCGGTATTCTCCAATATCTGGAGCAGATCCAGAGGAGGAAGCGGAGTTAGCAGAGCAGGAGCCGGAGGCACATCCAAGACTGGCAAGCAAAGGAGCTTCCACCCTTCTTCTCCGTGCTGGAAAGGCTAACCATTATCGTCATCAATCCAATAAGCCAAGTAAGTGAAGTGGTAAACGGCTCTTAAAGCCCAATAATGTACAGACATATTTTTCCCCACTTTTCCCTTTCACTGCACTCTTCTTTCTTGTGTGTGTGTATATAAAAGATAAAGACAGCATGGACTATACTTATATACCTAGTCCGTTTTATTGCCAGCCTTTTGTCAATTGCTAAATTATTCAAAGAAATTGATTTAATGATTATCTCTTTTTTAGCTTTGCACTCTATGCTATATATATATGCTCCCCTTCCACATGTTTCATTCTCATTTTTATCCTCCGTCCGTTTTCACTAATATTTGAACTGTACTCAACCTTCAGAGTAATGGCATTAGTAGAAGAGACGACGACGAAGAAGAAAACCACCGCATTGACTGTAGTAGTAATAGCAGCATCGCTTATATAACCGTAGATTACTTAAACGCTCATAGGTATGTGCATACACACACTATGTTTGTGAAGGGATGTGAAGCAATAACATGTAATGCATTTTAGCACTCCAACACAAACTTCTTATTTTCTCTCCGACAACCTCACCTCACTTCAAGGAGGAGAAGGAGAAGATTGGTATTAAAAAAGCCAAACAAGACATACCTTCGTCGTATATTGACATGGACAATATTATTATCTCTTCCACTATAGCTATGCCCAACGTTCTCCTTTTCACTTTCTCTCAAAAGAAAAATGGAGCGACCCGGTAGCGTTTAGCTTCACCGTTCCCAATTTCAGAACTGAAGTGATTGTAAAAAGCAAAGCAAAGTTCACAAACATCATATACCTACATTGTGGTATAGCCGTCTATACAAACTATTTCTGTTTTTGCAACTTTGTCTCTTTCCAATGGAATTGTAATGTTCTTTATTGTACATCAATGTTTACTTTTTCACTCCTTCACATTGTCACAGTACGATACACTTTGGTTGGGAGAGAGAGAAAGAGAGAGAGAGGGGTAGCTGGCATGTAGGGGTTGACTGACGTCTGAGTATAGAAGAGTGACTGATGATGTTGAGTTGATGAGTAGTGGACAACATGGAGACGATTTGCTTTTGAGAATTTTAAAGGATTCTCATTGAAGTTTGAGCTTTTCATAATATTCGTTATGTAATGCAATTGCCACCAATATAGAAAATTGAATAGTCGTGTCTATTTGTACTATTTTTATTAGTTTTCCTAAAAAGAATGAGTATAAACAAATGAATGAAGAAGAATGGCTTTCTTTCCAATGCTAAAAACATTGTGGTTCTTTGTACTTTTCAATGAACATCATCATCCAAATCCAACCCACTTATGGGTTTATTATTCCAGTTCCACTCATTCAGTTTGTCGTGTGCGCTCCTTGTTTGCTATTATCCTTATGTAAAAATCTTTATTGTCAATTGTGTAATGTATCAAATGAGAGCATATATGTATAGGGTCGATTGGTTAGTGAGAAATCGGTATTGAATTGGAGAAGCTTCCTTCCAGTAGTAGTGGCATCGTATTATCTCAGTGGAAAATCTAGATATGCTGTAATATATGGAGCAAACTAATATTTGCTGTATTGAACTTTCCCCTAGTATGTTGATAGAGTGGTGTGGTGATGTACATTCGTGAGTACATAGATTTTCACAAGATAACATTTTGTAGGAATGACTGCATGTGCGATGGGTTGGTGGTGGTGATGATGATGATGATGGCGATGCACTACATTAAATGATTTACTTAGCTTTTCCAGTTTAGTACTAACTGCTGCTCTTCTCCATCTTAAGAGACGTGAGCTCAGTTGAAAAAGAAATTATGGAATTAATGTGTTCATAGGGAAAAGCTGGGATATAGATGAATGTATGTACGCAATATTGACATTAGCAGTAGGAAAAGAGGAAGGAAAGAGGAAGGAAGGGATTATAGCGATTAGCTTGTTGGTTTGGTGTTGCTCCTTTTTCACTAAAAGTGTACTGATTGTGATTGCGTTCTTACCTGTCCTCCAACTCCGAACTCTCTCATCGTCAGTCTCTCAAGGTGGGTGAGAGTGTGTATTATGTCTGTGTCACTCTCCCTCTTCTGCTGGTTATTTAAGCAGCATTGCTTCAACTTTCCCCTTTACATTTCACAACTTCTTCCAACTCTCCTCTACAGTCAGTTCTTCATCAATAATTATCTATCTGATTTGTGGATTGGAGAAAAGTGGGAAAATAATGGAGATTTTTTCATAAAACTTTTTTTACGAGAAAATAACAAATAATATTTAATGTGAAAAGTGTGCTAATTTTCGTGATTCCTTAATTTTTTCTTGGAAATAAAATAGTTCCTGCTCCTTTGTCACTCCCAGCTTCATCATCAAGTGAGCTCTTGGAAGGGGAAGATTGTGAAGAAAAGAGCTTGGCTCTTATTGCCCCAGACTCGCAGCATCAACATCATCATCAAGCATTTGTACTTTCTCCTGTGGAAAAGTTTGTGAATTTTTACAACAATTTCGGAAGCTCTTCTTCCGGTCCAACTTCTCATCATCAGCAACATCATCACAGGAGACTGAATAGTCAAGGTTCTTACAATTCCGCCACATCATCCCCAGCTTCATCCGTAGTCCAGAGTCCAAAGAGTAGTCTTGTCTCATGGAGCCCCTACGGACTCTTCTTTTCCAGTCTCCCAACAACCGAAGGAGCATCTTCATCAGCAGCAGCTACACCAGCTACAAGTGTTGCTACCACTCCTAAAAGGTTGCCTGAAGAGGAGGACGAGGAAGGCGTTGAAGCGGAAGTGGGAAATGGTGGTGGTAGTGGAGGTGCACCACTTGATTACACGTTTAGAAGATTGAGCCAGAACACAAACTCACACGAGATGATGATGAGACGAAGACGAGAGATTATTTTGGGATATGCAGAGTCTGCTCCTGCTACCCCTGAAGAGGATGACGATGATGATGATGGAGGTAAGATTTAACGTTAAAAAATGTACTAACTTTCTACAATCTCCGCTTTGCATTCAAATATACATATATTCATTCATATACAGATTTACCCCTCAACCTAAGCACGAAACCAAGTAACCACTACCAATCTCGTCATCACTACTCTACCCCAATCACAATCAGTACTTCAACCACCCCAGCAGCCACCCCTTCACCAACTGGGGGGATGAGGACAGGACCTGGAATTTGGTCACCAGCAAGTGTTCTCGAAGCCGAGCAACAAACCAAAATCCAGTCATATATTGCTACCCACTTGCTTGCCCATCATTTAAATCCCCATGCTCATCATACACACCCCTCTGCTCTTGCCAGTGCCACGCCACTTCTCCAAGCTTCCCTTGCTCTTACTACTAACAACAACAATAACAACAATGCAAAGAGCAAAGGGAGTGAGAAGCAGTCAAGAACTTCTCGTGCCCATAACGGTGGTTCAGGAAAAACAAGTCCACACTCCATTGTTCAACCACATCTTCTCAGCCTAAACTGCAACGGAACCAAAGAGTTGATTGGGGCTAATCTGAACAACAACAACAATAATAATACTACCAAAGGACAGAGTCGTGCTCGAGCTTCCCCTGTTTCCGTCTCTTCCTCGACAGAAGTGCCGAAGAAGAAAGCAAAGAAATCTCAGAATGGATCTCCACGTACATTTCAAGTAAGCCTTAGCCATCCATTCATTCATGCCATGTTTTCTTTTGAAAAAGAAAAAGAAATCAAATGCTAAAGAGAATTTTTTTCTCGATTATAGTGTAACCAATGTGGAAAAGCGTTCAAGCGTTCGTCAACCTTGTCAACACACCTTCTCATTCACAGCGATACACGTCCATTCCCTTGCCCTTACTGTGGAAAGCGTTTTCATCAGAAGTCTGACATGAAAAAGCATACGTATATTCACACAGGTAATTTGATGTTTGCATGATTTCCAGCAACCTGACACACTCACCCCCATCCAAATTCAACACTGATTGATTTGATTTGATTTTTTCTCTCTGATTCTAAAGGCGAGAAGCCACACAAATGTAAAGTGTGTAACAAAGCATTTTCCCAATCATCAAATTTGATCACGCACTCCCGCAAGCATTCTGGCTACAAACCCTTCACTTGCAACCTTTGTGGTCGCTCCTTCCAAAGAAAGGTGGACTTACGTCGCCACGTCGAGACGCAGCACAGCAACAACAATAACAATGATGACAGTCATTCATCATCTAAAGATGAATCAATGACCATGATCTCCGCGGATCCTGACGTAAGAGTAAAAGTGGAAGCAGCATCCGGAGCCGATGATGCTGCAACCCTTTCACCCTCCAGCGTCACAACCGCCCCTATCAATACCAGTGCGATCTCCACCGAAAACAATTTATCGGATTCCAGCAACCCGGCTGACTTAAGCATAAGCAGCAATGGTTCTCAGGAAGATGACCCTGCTGAGCATAGTGAAAAAGCTGTCAAAATCGAGAGGAAAAGTCCAATTACATTACCACCAAAGAAATCATCTAGACCATCTTCTACGAGTTCCGCCGAAGTTCCAACAGTGAAACAGGAAGAGGTCAGTTAAATGGTATAGCATAATATAGTAGTTAGTTTATTTGTAACAAGTCGGACAAGATTTGCTTTATGGGACTACAGGTCAGTTTATATTGAGCACAGAAAAGAGAGCAAAAAAGCTACGCAAGGTTTGTGGTGAAAGGCAAAGCTTTAAAATTGAGTATTTAATCCGTCCATTAAATTTGCCTGGAAATGCATTCGTCATATCTCTCGAAATTGTACATTTTATGCATAGCAAATTCTGTACAATTTTATTATTATTATAATTATAATAATGCACATTATAAAGTACAATCGCACCGCCCTGCTGTCTATTCCTTTAAAATTAAAGTACCTTTTATGCATTTTAGGTAACTAGTAAGTTTAAATTCACCGATCGTAATTATGTAGCACTCGCATCGTATTTAGAGTAGCATAATTAGTGCCTTTCCAGTGTAGGAAAAAATGTTAATTTTTCTCCTTCTCACTCATCAAAGTCATAACTGTTTTAAGCCGGAATTTCTAGGGATTTAAATAATACACGAGATGAGGGCAGAGTTGATGATGATGATAGTATCTATCTCATTAAGGAAAATACAGGGTATAAGATTTGCCTCTCCGATAAATCGGTGTGGAAAGTCCTTTTAATTTTTTTGTGACCATGCCATATATATTTATGTATAACCATATTTATATGATTTTGGCTGGGCAAAATGAATAATTGGTCTGGGCTTTTCTTTCATCACGGAGAATTATTGGCTAATATTGATATGGAATGGTTTGATAGGATAGTGATTTGAGTTGATTGCTCCCCAATAATCCAATACCATCGTGTCATAATGATTATGGCATTTTCACTGAATCTCATAAAACGCATAGTACGTGTTAATTAACAAGGAGGGGTAGATTGTATTGTGTATATATCCATTACTCTGTCCAGTCCACTTTTATAAAAGAGGGTGGTGGACTCTAGTTAGTGTATATAATTTAATGTCTGGCGAAGGAAAAAGAAAGCACGTCGATGTCGATGACTCTAATTAATTAGTCTGTTTAGATTGCCGATTTTTAGATACGTAAAATGTCATATTTGTGCTAATTCATACCAAACGAAAAAAAATGGGAAAAAATAATGATAGCCAAGTCAATACAAGCTTGTTAACTGTGTACATTTTTAAGCAATGTAAAAGAGGAGCGACAAGCACATCCACTAACTTTTTATTGTCTTTTACTCTGGTAGTAAAAAAAGAAACCAAATTAAGGAGGAAAAAGGTAGTAATTAAAACGAAATGGCTAAGAAAAAGGTTAGATTGCTAATATAGGTATATATTGTATATTGTAGGTAGCCAAAGCGCATTATTCAGTTCAAGTGAAATTCCATTTTCTCCAAAACAAAAAAACCAAGGAATGATAACAATAATATTTGATGATGATAATGATGATACTGAACATTAACATATCACGCACGAGATTATACCTAAGAGAAAGCGAGAAGAGGAGGAGGACAAGGTGTAGAAACAATTAAAAACGCAGAAATTATCAAGTCTACACATTAATGGATACAATAGTCGTAGTTTCTATTAATTAGTTTTAGACATTATGTTATAGCTTAGGGATTCCAATTTATTATCATTTTTGGTAGATTGTGTTACGGAGACACTGCAAACCAGAAAGAAGCCACCACATAAAGTTTTCACTCCCTTGTGTCATTTAATAGTGTAGCCGTAACTTTACTTCCATATCGAGTGATTGGATTTGAAAATAGATTGATTGTTTGATTGATTAATGATTATGTTTGCCTTGGTGGGTTGTGTAGTTCTGCACTAACATACCGCTTCGTTATATATGTCATATCAAAATAATAATTATCATGTTGGGAAAATATTATGCTTATTCTTTGTAATTTATTTTAAAGGTTATTTTTTGTATAGTTGTATGTATATTTTTGTTATTCATAATAATGATTAGTTTGTGCTGTGCACCATTTTTAGATGGAGTTTTTTGCAAACAAATCGGTTTTCCAAAAGATTCTCAGTGTTTGTAAAGTATGTTTGTTTGTATGTAGAATATGGTAGTTTTAAGTTTTGTCATTTTTTCTCCAAACTATATTATGTATAATGTAATGCAAGTTACCTTTTTAAAATGCACTTTAATACGCTTTAAAAGAAAATCAACTTACACAAACGGAGAGATAACTGTGTCTATGTGTAAAGTTTGTATTTTTTAGTCATCCTATACCTAACTTACGTATATGAAATGATCTTCAGTCGAATGACAAACACCGGCACGGTCTCAAGCAAACCCTATTTCTGACTGGATCATTTAATTATTACTAAGTTGGTTATATAAAATAATTATATAATAATTGTAGCATCCATCCCACCTACCTGCACAACTATATACATATCAATGTTTAAAAAACATATCATTATACGTAATAAATGTTAATTTTATGGTTCTCTAAATACGTATTACAAATATAAAATTTCATGCATTAAGCTAATTAATTCACTGCGAATTGGTAGTGATACTGAAGAAGTAGAAGGAGAGAAGCCTGTGAATTTTGAAATTTGATTTTGAGAGAAATAAAAACGAAGCGGATGATCTCTTTTTAAAAAGGAATACCACAAATTTTATTTGTACATTTTTTTCTCTTATTCGCATGCAATTTCACAAAGTGATTTTCAAAATGGTTGGATTTTTGTCAATTGATTGACTTTTTTCATTCCAATAAGCTTTCAACTGATTCTCCACTTGATTGCTTTTCCTCTCAAACAAACTTTTCCTGACGACTTGACAAGGCATCAAAGGTAAGGACACAGCCCAATATAGGAGCGGACAAGTGCAAAAAAGGTAATTTGATTGGGAAGGAGGATAATGATAATAGAAAAGCACTTAATAGTTGTAATCATCATCATCATCGTGCTCATGAGGAGAAAGCACTTTTGCCGACCTAAATATTGTGTTTACGCCCTTCGCTCTTGAAGTTGTGATTAGTGGATGAGAAAGTAATAAATTCTTTCGATTTACTCCCATTGAGAAGAAGACAGGGTTTGGATATAACATCAAAAAGTAATGGCAATCACAATGTGTGTGGAACTCTAAAGAAATCATTATGGGCTACGAGTTATAATAATGAACTAGACAAGTCAAAATGTTTCTAGTATTTTCATATATGTACATCCATTTCATTTCATAAATGACAATCAAGTGGTGCTCCAGAAACATGAAGTATGTATGCGAGCAAGCCCACATTACAAAGCATTCTTGTGCTCACGATTGACTGACTACGACTACAACGCACAAGCGACAAGAGAGAGATAGTAGTGGAATCAATTAATGAATATTTTATGCGTGACAAAAGCATTTTGTGCAGATTGAGATTAGGAAGGGAACGCCAAAAAACGGAAAGCTTCTTAATTCCTCAAGATAGTATAGTGATTGATGCAAATATCGTGCTACTATGTTGGTCGCATGTATGTATTTATGAACCATTTCAAATTCATTTCCACATTATGGCAACAATAAGAAAAGCCATGTTGTTGTAATTGGCAGAAAATATAACGATGGGTTGATAACTTTTTTTTGTACATGTTTTGCTTTCAATCAATGGTAACTTAGCTTACGGCAGGCGTCCACCATATAAAAAGATAACACTTGGAAAATTGACAATTTAAAGGGTCAGTCGTTAGACGTTTTATAGATGTTCTGGTTCATTATGGGTTTGGACAGACACGAAAATAAATGAAATCCCATTCAATTCAATTTGGTCACTTGGTCACTTTGGTACTGTGAACTAGTTGTATGCCATAATTGGCCGATTTGAATCAACGGTGCTTTTTGAATGAAGCAAAGATGGCTGTGGGCAGAAATCGTTCCATTTGGAGCTTTATTCCTTGAATTCTATACATTTTAAAAGGCTACAGTCTTGCCAAGCTACTGGAAATGAACAGAACAGCTCAATTGATACTGACAAAAGCGGAGTTTCTTAATACTGATAATAATGATTTGCTGCCAAACGACGCAACAACAGAAACGCATGAATTTATTAATCTCGACCTTCGATCTGATCTGATTGTTGGTTTGTAGGACATGTTTTAGCTAAACGTAATTACTAATATTCACTACAATTGGCATGTATGAAAAGGTACTCCTCTATGTCGATTAGACGTAAAAGCAGACTGGATGAAAGATTGTTGTGTATGCGTTATGTATGACACACATTCCTTATATCATTCGAATTATGAAAATATCTGAAAATTCCATAAATCTCACTCAGACACTTCAGGTTTGTGTTTTATTTATTTTGAACATTTTATTTTCCTCACCTCGTTCTACATATTTTGGTATTTACTACATTTATGTGAGCTGAAATAAAATTATCACATAAAACCATGCACACAGGTGCACCTGATTTTCTTCAGATTTTAACAATCTGTTAGTTTGGATATCTGATTTTAAGTTTCAGCAATTCAATATTGATGATAGATTTATGGATGGTCTGGTTACGGTAAAATCTAAAGAATTTAATGAGCTCATTTTTAATAACGACACGATAGTATGTTTCATATTAAATCATAAATCTTTTCCCCTCCTTTTGACAAGGCTGTCTTTCTGTAACAATTTTCAGATCACATAGATCAACTTAATAATGCTACGGATGGAAATGGTAGAAGAGTTGAAAAAAATCCTCAAGTAATCAAGTCAATTTTAAAGTAGAAAGCTTGAAGCTGTCATTTTTGAAAACGGATAGTGGCTTCTCGTGCTCATGTGTGATATAAATTTATAATTTATGTACCGAAAGTTTTCTGTCTAAAGCATTGTGCAAAAGTGTAAAATGTTTATTTAGACTTGGAATATTTTTAGTACTGAAACTAAATGATCGGGGTCGGATTAACTAATTATATGAAACATGAATGAAAAGTAAATCATCGTGATCTATATAGTTTAAGACTAGAGACGTTCTGCCATCAACCAAAATTCTAAATGTCATTTTTATATTTAATTGCATGGTAAGATTGAATAATTACTCATTCATAGAGCTTTGTCACAAACTACGAAAACTTGAGTTGGAAATGCATGCAAAATGTATATATTGCCTAGTCTCTTGTGAATCCCTGAGGACTATAATAAGATTAAGAGAAGGAAAAAGCAAAAAGTAATGTACCCCAGGTGGGACTCGAACCCACAGTCTTCTGCTTAGGAGGCAGACGCCTTATCCATTAGGCCACAAGGGCTACTTGTTGTTACGGAGGAATACAAACTGAATGTGTTCGGTAAGACCACGTAAACAAGTCATGGAATCGCTGCTCTCCTACTCTTGTCCACAACAAGCTGCCTGCTCCCATCCGTTACTCCGCTCCGGCTTGTCTCACTCACGATCAAAGAGAAAAACAGAATATTTATAGTTAAGGATAGGCCCATA
Organism: Orchesella cincta; assembly: GCA_001718145.1. NCBI lineage: Eukaryota > Metazoa > Arthropoda > Collembola > Entomobryomorpha > Orchesellidae > Orchesella > Orchesella cincta. The sequence continues at coordinate 209,798 of LJIJ01000132.1, forward strand.
TAAGTATGTAGTATATGGACATTCATAGTAGACGAGACCACACGAACTCAGCCTGAGCAGAAACTTATACATAGGGACATGCTCATTAAATGTAAAATTATATAACATGCGTTAAACGTTATATGTATTTACTAGAACTTGAGCACTTACTACCAAGTACAACGATCGATCCTTCATAGTTGTATCAAGTTCATTCTTTGTGTGTGTGTTAAAGTCAAGTAAGACTCTAAACGATGCATACATCATTCTGAATAATTATTTCCAATAGAACATAATAATTTTTGGAATAGTGGAGCTACTACCACGAATCTAAATAGGATGTAGTAATAATTCTCCAAAATTTTTATGCAATTCGGGCGTCAGCGTGAGCTAAATTTTTACAGTTTCAGAACTTTCGTTATGATTGCTTCTTTCTCCAAAATTGAGTATGCAAACAACACATTGAAAACGTCGCTATTATCAGAATGCTAGATAATTTGTGGTTATGTGGTTGACTACACGCTTCAAGTAGCGGACAGGATTGAAAATCTAGAATTCATAGTATGTATATATCAAGGTGGTTTTGAAACGTTCGGTTTTGGTTCAATAAAGCTGTGAGGCAGCAGCGTATAAATGTTTATTCTCATTTCTTAAAAGTCACATTCCGTCATTATGAGCATAAGTATTTGAATTACATTGCCCCATTCTTCGATTTGAACTATATAGATCGATTACTAGCAATTATCGAGATTTCTGGATTATGATATGATTGGTGTTAACAAATAGTACTATTTACACTACGAAACTTTTCAAGGTATGTATGGGTGGTTGGAAAATTGAGTATTTGCATGAAAATATAGGATTGAACAGTCTATCATCTTTACCTTTTTATACCTTTACCATGCATATAATGCATGTAGCAATTCAAAAAAGGGCAATATGAAGAGATGAAAACAATTTTGCAAGTTTAAAATATCCCATTTGATTGGTAACACTCATCATTCTAAAACTTAAACACATCCACCAATGTCAACTCATGCATGCAACAATTGCTAAATATTTTAAATTAGGATGTAAATCGCCAAACTCAATTATTAGACTTTTTGTGTTATTAGCCTCTAGCTACTATTCAATCTATGAAACTTAATTATTACTCCACTATGCATTTGGTTGTAACACCAGTCTCATGATCTGACTAATGGCAAGTTGCATGTTTCAGTTAATTTACTGGTAAACTTAAAGTGCTGCGTAGAACATAAAAATAGTCACAACAAGTTAAGCTGAGCTGTGTGCACTATGCTACTGGGCAAAACAGTATGTATGATATGATGCAACTCAATTAGCTCGGAGTTTTTCTTAAGAAATCGAATGCCTCTCATTTTCTCCAGTAATACCGAATTTAATAGTGCATGTGCTTACAACTCAAATCAAATCATGCATCATATTCCTTTCCGATCGATTGTTTTCTCTGTACATTACTACCCATATAATATGGAAAGTGCATTATATCTTAAGGACAGTACATTGCTTCACATTCACATGCATTTTTAAGATAACATGAATTAAGAAGAATAAGAAGAAATGAAATGATTATAATGACGTGCATTATCAGGAGAGCTTTTATATGGCTGCCTTGACTTTGACTTGTTGTGTAAGCACAAAGCACCATGTAATGATGATACTATGATATGCATATTATGCATATCCATCAAGTGAATATATAGACAACTTTTGTAATAAGACGATTTTGTTTTTCGCTTTTGTAACAAAATGGATTCATGGACAATGCTTTTATTCAATGATAGATTCCAAAGACCAGTTTCTTGTCGCCGTCCGGCTTCTCTGCCTATTGTATGTTGTGTAACAAAATGTGGAGCTGAGTTAGCTTCAGTTGTATCTTCTTATCAGTTTTAGGGGTGTGTGGTGGTGTGGTGTGCTGAGATTCCATCAACATAATATGTATGTCTGCTGATGTACCTCACTAAACTGATACAACAATTTACTCACGATCAGTCGTGGTTGGACACTGGAAGAGGACGTACTGCTTTGTGGTATTTAGCCAGCTAACCAAAGTAAATTACCTAAAATTATTATTCTCATCTATTCCGTAATTCAATTCTTCTGGATCAGTGTTAAAAGCTGGAACAACTAACTAAACAGTAAGTTAAACATCTTTAGGTAGTTAATTATTATATAACCACTGACATAAATCGACAGAGCATGTGCTTCCAATGCATAAGGGAAGAAGGAAGTACGCAATTGCCTTTTCAGACAGGTTTGGCTGGAATTTAAGTGTAAACTGTTACGCACGAGTAAGGCAGGTAGAAGGTCGCATAATGGCCTTGAACCAGGATATTCAAGCTTTTTAGAAAGTCATGTCGTTGGTGGATGGACCCAAATTGTTATCATAGTGTTCCTATCCCAGCCATTTCATTGCATCATCACCTATAATCCAATTAACCTGTTTTACATTTGCACAAATAACGATTATGATCATGACTGAGAGTTCGTGAAGAAATTCCGGCTGTCAACTTCTGGTTACGTCTGGCTAGCTGCATCACGTTGTATTGTCTCGTTAACCGGCTAGTCCAGAAATCCTTTATTTTATATCATTTGTTAGGTAACAATGCAATGAACTAAAGTGTTGCTGAGGCTTCAAGATCTCATGAAGTAGTTTCATGCACGCATAGACATGCCACTTCCATTTGGTTTCATAACTCGATCATCAGATATTCTCATGTTACATGCTCATTTTTTTGCTAACTAAATTTTTCATGCAAACTCATCAGAAGAATAGCACCACGCTGTTGTGAGCACACAGAAATATCTACAATGCCATAAAAGTCAGTTCTGGAATATCTTCTTCAAATTTTCAAAAAATTCCATTCACAATGTTTAAGCATACGCATATGTACATATATTTATCTGTATTTTGAATATGATGGCAGAAACTGTTGAAATGACTCATATTTTTACAAGAATCTAAAGTCATAAATGATGAGCTGTCAGCTAGGCTATAAGCTGCATTACTGCTATAAATAAAAATGTGCTGAAACCCGAGAAAATCAGAAAAAATGCTGCGGTGCAGTTCATTATTTTTGGACAGTAATCTGTTAAAGCATAAATGTACAATCACATTATCTCCAAGTATATATAAGTAGTTATAAGTACATAAGCCTAAGTTGTAATATGATATGATGTATGAACAAACTAAAGTCTTCCAAGTTAGAGGCGTTAAGTGGGTATGTAAATATGTACAAGCATTGCACTTGCACACCGAGGCAAGAGAACCTGGGAGTTTTAGGCTGATTTGGTATTGGTTTAGAAGTATACATTTAGGTACTTGTACAGTTGGTTCATTTTCTGCTGCTGTTGCATATTATTATGCTCAATCAAACCCAAGACGAAGTAGCAAAGATGGGCAGTAGTGAATGTGGAGGACTACTAGAAAACTTAGAAAAGCTGGATGCAAAGAAAACCTCGCAGTGTAGCCTGTAGAACATAGGTACATAATCCACTTCCATCGCATCGCACAACTTACTTTTTTGAGGGTTCTTATCGGAATAGTGGGAAGTCTTTGTCTGTAAATATGATATGAACATTTCTATAAGCATATAGACGAATAGCTTATGATACAGCATGCCCTATAGACTTGAATCGAATGTACACATGGACCCGAGTCCTATCATGTGTTTTCCACAATGCTTGCAATGCAATTCGTCCAGCAATAAGCTAAGCTCTCAGTTCTGCTTGTTTTATGTACCTTACTTGTTACAGGCCAGTCGGCTTGCTTGTGCTTTTAGTTACCAGTGATTTTTTGTTTTAGTTTTCTGGGGAAATTGCCAATAAGATAATTGCAACTTGCTAACTACGAACTAGACTTGAGTTAATCTAATAACCATTGTATGTTTTGGATGCAAAAACTCAACCAGACTTGTTAAGCTACTTTACATTTTGAGTGCATCAATTTTGAGAACTGTGATGTGATTTAGAATGTGAGTTGCTGCAACCAGCATAAACTGCATTTTTAAAGGACGTAGCAAGAATTGCAATGCAATAGTAGAAAGTGAATGCTACACATGGTGGATTTGGATATAAGGACGGTACGATCTTGCATTCCATTTCCATCCAGCCCACAATAAATTAGGTATGTTTAATGTAAGACGAGATTTGGTATCAAAGTCAAATGCCACTGTGATACACATGAGCACTACTACTGGTTTAACAAGTTTGTTTTAAGGCTAATGAATACCATGCCGTAAAGTGTCGTTCGTGTAGATTTTGCACTGCTTTCTTGTTTCAGGAATGTCACACGTATTAGCAACACTTGCAAGGCATTCCATATCACTTTATCTAACATCTTTATACATATATACTCGTGAGATACATAGTATGGTTCTTGTTCTGGTATATAAAATGTAAAATTCATGGAAAACGGAAATTTACATTTTATTCGGCGCACTTGGCAGTTGCAACACCAAAAAGAGGATAACTGTTCTATGCATGTAGTTCTTTGTTTGAAAGCATGGAGATGTACATAGGTGTGTGTTAGTAATGTATATCTTGATAAATCTGATATGATGACTCACTTTAACTTTCCATGTGTGTATTATGCATGCCCTTTTTTCTTTTGAAGCCAGCTAACCTACTATATTCCTTCAATTCCGATTTCCGACTCCATTTACACTTGTAAAAGGGAATACCTTCATGTATACTCTACAGTGTATGTAGTTTCGAATAGACTAGGGCAGTGTTCCATATTATGCATGATCTCTTGTCTCTTTTTTCTGACTTCCTATTATCATCTTCATTCCTTTTATGTTCCGTTGGGTTGGACTGCCACTGCACTATCGTTAATGTGAGTAGACTAGACATGGGACAAAAAATCTTTATTTTAAGCAAGGGTGAACATCTCCCGGGACACTAGTCTCGCTTTAACAGCAAGTGAGAACAAAACTCTGGCCGGCTGAACGTACAAATCCTCATTTTGCACTGATTTCCACGCGTTTTTGTAAGCCGGCTTTAGTTCCGGTAAAAGGAGTTCATAGACATTGTTAGTAGGGATTGGCATACAATACTCGACCAGAGTAGAAATATTTATGCCAAATATTCTATATTATTTTGTCGTTCCACGCAGGTCATTGGTATTTATGTTATTGTTCTGGGCGTAAAGTCAATATTTTTCTCAAAAAATTTGCTCAGTCACTAGCCTTCTGGTGCAGCGAAGAAGATCTCCTCGAGAGCCGATAGCAAACAAGTACACTCCGTTGCAGAGTTGATAAGTGTAGATAAGCCATATTGGTAGAGAAGAAGCGTGCACGTGGGAACCACGCCGAGTGCATGAACGCAGTTTTTGCGATACCTTTTGCAGTTTTGCAAATAATAATTCATTTACATTTTGGTTCAAGTCTTGGTGTAGTGCTGTAAGTTGTAAGAGCTACGTATACGGCAAAGATGTATGCATGAAATTGCGTAATAAATTCACGCGTTCTGATTTTTGTCTTTTTTGTATGTAATATTTTTCAGAAGCCACTACGAAAAATCTTCCAAAATTCCGCACTCAACGAGAATGAACGGCACACACAAAATGAACGGGGTCGGGGAGGAGGACCTCGTTGATGGGATGTCTTGTGCAGAACTCTTCCAAAACAAGGACGGACTAACCTACAATGACTTTATCATTCTTCCCGGCTACATTGACTTTAGTCCTGGCGAGGTCGCACTTCAAACCAAAGTCACTCGCAACATTTCTCTCAATGTCCCCCTAGTCTCATCCCCGATGGACACTGTGACCGAATCCGAAATGGCAATCGCAATGGCTCTCTGCGGAGGAATTGGTATCATTCATCACAACTGCGCTCCAGAGTTTCAAGCATCCGAGGTTTTGAAAGTGAAGAAGTACAAGCACGGTTTCATTCGTGATCCCGTCTGCCTCAGCCCCCAGCATTCGGTTCGTGATGTGCTTCAGATCAAGAAGGAGCACGGCTTTTGTGGAACTCCCATCACGGATACTGGAAAGCTGGGTGGAAAACTGATGGGCATTGTGACATCACGAGATATTGACTTCCTGGTAGACAACCTGGATGTTCCACTCGAAAAAATTATGACAAAGGACTTGGTCACTGCAGGAGCCAATGTTAAGCTTCATGATGCCAACAGAATCATGGAAACCTCGAAGAAAGGCAAACTTCCCATTGTCAACGAGAACAATGAGCTGGTCGCCCTCATTGCGAGGACGGATCTGAAGAAGGCCAGAAGTTTTCCAAATGCTTCCAAGGATAACAACAAGCAGCTTCTAGTTGGAGCCGCAATTGGAACTCGGGATACGGATAAGGAGCGCCTGGACCTGTTGGTGAACGCTGGTGTTGACGTCATCATTCTGGATTCTTCACAAGGAAATTCTATTTTCCAAATCCAAATGATCAAATATATCAAGGAGAAGTATCCAAGCGTGCAGCTCATTGCTGGAAATGTTGTTACGAAAGCCCAAGCCAAAAACTTGATTGATGCGGGAGCTGATGGCCTTCGTGTTGGAATGGGAAGTGGGTCGATTTGTATTACGCAAGAGGTGATGGCTGTTGGAAGAGCTCAGGCAACTGCTGTTTACAGTGTGTCCCAATATGCCAATTCCAGAGGTGTTCCGGTCATTGCTGATGGAGGTGTTCAGAGTGTTGGTCATATTATCAAGGCGCTATCTCTTGGAGCGTCAATGGTCATGATGGGTTCCATGCTTGCTGGGACTACGGAAGCTCCTGGCGAGTACTTTTTCTCAGATGGAGTGAGGCTGAAAAAATACAGAGGAATGGGCAGTTTGGAAGCTATGCAGAGACGTGATGCATCTTCCCTCCCATCTAGTAATGGAAATGTGTCTGCTTCACCTGGTCCAAAACGTAAGTTGCTATAATTCGCACACTTTATAATATAAAATTAACAATCAAGATCATAATTTTATTTTGAATTTTTTATAGCATCCGCAACTGGTGGAAGTGGAGCCATGAACCGCTACTTTCACTCTGGCGACGATCGCCTCATGGTCGCCCAAGGAGTTAGTGGCTCCATTGTCGATAAAGGATCTGTGTTGAGATTCCTCCCGTATTTGGAAACCGGCATTCGTCACAGCTATCAAGATATGGGTGTTCGCAATCTCCAGCAGCTCCAAGAATGGACTTACAACGGAAAAATCCGATTTGAAAAGCGAACTCCATCTGCACAACACGAAGGTGGTGTTCATGGACTCTACTCTTATGAGAAGCGACTCTTTTGACCTATGTCTGACGACTACAAAACTAACAAGACGTTGACAACTGGAATCCGAAATTAGGCAATGGTCCAATAAACAAAAATCATATTTACACTATATTTGACAATCTTGTAGACTTTGTCATATAAGGAAACAAAGGAACCTGGTATATATTTTACTTAAATCAACTTGATTGATATGAAACTTTTAAACTTTCTCTGGACGTCTGGACAGATTTTTTATTTGCAGAAACGAAATGATTTTAAATAGCGTTATTCTTTTTAATGTCGATAAGTATTAAATATTCTTGTATCTGTATTATCTTGTAGGTTTCGCTACTACTTATGTATGCTATGTAATTCTTGAATCGCAATGTGTCACAGTTAATTTGAGTAGTTGAATTTTTAAATATTGACTGCATTTGCTAATGTACTTAAATAATAATTAGTATCCCTCAATGTTCTACTAAACAAGGTATAAACTATTATGGTCAAGGTCAAGTATTGAAGTGTATAATATTGGCTTATAAAATTGCAATGTATTTTTGGAGCTTCTATCTGCCAAAAGAAGTTATGAATAACAAAAAGTATTCTAGATCAGATAACAAGAAGGTGGCTATAATGGGGTTTGCATAGGATTGGATAGAGTATGATTGTGTATAAATAGCCGAAATTAAATATAATATTTAGAAATTTGATCAATGAGATACTTTTAAACTTTTAAAATGTTTAGATATGATGAGTGTCATGTCATGACACATTAAAACACAATGATGCTATTAGTATATTTAAGACACAGAATTTTAAAATAAAATTTATAGATATCAAAATATGGATTTCAAAAGTGCAGACAAATATCACAATGTATACACATAGGCAATATAGTCTCAGAAATTGAATGTGCCAGCAACAGTGCTATATATAGATACAATAATATGCGTTATTAGCCGAGATACAGATTTTTTAATATTACTGACGACTATATGAACTATCTTTTTATTACGAGTGCTTAACTTTTGTTGTAGTTTACATATGAAAATGGTTTCTACTGCCTTTCAATAATGTTTTAGTTGTGTAGACGTTTCTTTTACATTTCTTATTTTTTGCTTAACATTACAATGGTAGATATAGTACTTGAAGAATTGTTTTTATGATATGTTGACAACATTTACTTACGTTATGTTTTACTGAACTTAATTTTTTAACAGAATAATAATTGTAACACACTTTTACTTATGATTATATCCAAATTGAATGAAAAACAATTTTTGTTCTTGTTTTTTGTACATGTTGCTTATAGATTATGTTGGTAGTGAATAAAGTAAAGATGTAATACAATACAAACTCTGTTTTATATAAATGGTATTTTTATTCAAGTTCATGATCATGATGGTGGTATTCTCTTCACTGATGCCTTGAATCCTTGGTCTGAATCTACTGTGTATCTCACTACTCTGGTATAACCATCAGGTTCCAGCATTGAGTATTCTCCAGCGACCATATTCCCATCTCGGCTTTCTGAATGGGATTTTACATCCTTAAACTCATCGTTTTTCACGGCATAGCTGAAACTGTACTTGTCTCCCCCTTTGGAAATGGAGTAAGAGCGTTTTTCTGAGTCGACTGAAGAGGATGACCCTCCTCCTAAACGAAGGTTGCCTCCGGTACCAGATCGATGGGAAACTGAAAGGAATTTGTACACTTTAATATAAAGGAGAGCCCATGAATGAAAGTATTATATATGATTTTTTTTACATTTATTCGACGTGGCTGCCACCTGAAGATCCGACCCTTTTTCGGTCTTTTTTACTGGAGTATGGGAACTCTTTACACTTTTTAACACTCGTTTTGTTGTGGTGACTGAAGACGGCGGTGGAGGTTTAGGTTTACTGGTTGTTGCTAATTTGGTTCCCTTTGGAACTATAATGAACTTTGGTGCAACTTGTTGTTCCCTTTTGATTTGTGACGGTGTTGACGACTTTTGAAAAGATTGTGCCTGAGAATGATTCCTCAATTGTGCCTTAATTGGTGCTGTTCGTGTTTGCTTAATTGGCTGTTGATTTCTATTTAGCGAAGAGCCTGATGCAGTGGTAAGCATGGATTTTGGGAGAATAACAAGCACTTTTTTATTGCTGTCACCAGGAGCTCCAAACTTGGCAAATTTAGCACCAGCCTCCTTCATCAACATCTCCATAAGCGGCTTCAACTCATTAAACACAGGTGTGTCAAACAGCGGGAGTGGGAACATGACGTGCTCATAAAGTGGCACCAGAGAAGCATCGCTTGTCTCTTTCACTGACACTAATTTACTCCCGTTATTGATCCCACCCGCTGGGTTGCCTGAGCTTGCCGCAGCTGAGGCTGACGCTAATCTTTGCGGGGTGACAAAGAGAACCTTATTGAAATCGAATCCAGCTGGTCTCAAGGAATTCGCTGCAGCAATTAAATCAGCCTTCGTATATTGCTTGCGGTGATTCCGATGTTTTGGAAATTGGGGTATTGTGATCTCCTCCGCTGAAGACGGTGTTTTTGCAGTTGATGGTGGTGCCGGTGGTGGTCTAAAAGTTTGTACTACATTAATGTTAGCAGCTCTATGTAAACTAGGCACCGTTCTTTTGGGACCTGTTCCTAAAAGATAAATTTCATCTAATGGCTGTCCCTCTTCTCGATGTGGAGGGAGGAGCACCTGAGGTGGAGGAATTACTGCGGCCAATCCAGGCACCCCATTTGGAAGGCAGTTAACGGTAACAATGAAAGTACTGAGTTGAAATAAACCTAAAATTGAGAAAATTCTCAGAAATGTTTGAAGAGAAGTCATTTTGTCAATGTTTCTTATACGCCACTTCATTTCACTTTCAAAACATGAACTCTGTCCGAATATAAAACTTTAGCACCACTTCATCCTTCCGCAATCCTCTGAACCCCACCCTTCGGATTCGGAACTGGTTACCACCTTCACACAAGTTTTCACTTCCTCCAAAAAAAACTCTTTAATGACCCAACCTCCAAGCACGTCTTTGAGTGACTGAAATCCAACTCTTAAACAAAAAGTGACTAGTCAACCACAAAACGACGACTGAGGCAAATTCCTTAAAAATACAGTGTACAAAAGTGTTCTAATAATCATCATCATCAGCAGCACTATCCCTCCACCACCAACACAAACAATATATTGTTCAATATTTAACGATGATATGCTAGCAAACTGCTAAAAATGCAAATATGACATAACGTGGTGAAGAAGAAGGATAGCATTTTGATTGAATTTGTTGAATCATTATTATGCGCATTTTTTCCCTTTATCTATAGCACTTTTATAGCAACAATGATATAACTATGTAAAAATCCTCCTTTTACAACAGAAACAGTTCAGTCAGTTTGCTCAACTCAGTGCATTATTAAGTCCCATCTGCCACTACGACATACAAACATTATATATGAATGAATAGGGCTTCAAAAAAGACGAAGGAAAAGGGCCCTCCAAAATAACAAGCTTTGTAGCACTTTGTGCATCTCATTTACTCCACTTGTTGCAGGCTTATTGTTACTCTACCAGACATACTTTGCACATCATCATCATCATCATGATTCTCATCCTCCTTCATCTTTTGCCGTAAGCAGAGCTATTATAAAAATCTAACGAAATATCAAGGGATCCATTTTTAGTTTAATGAAGGTAGCAACATTATCCCGTCGCAGGATAGTTTTGCAAGGATAAAAATGTCAATCCTCACATCTCTCTGCAACTTTATGCACCAAAACTCATCTCAAGCAGATGTGTGCTAATAAATGCATCCTATCATCATTATCCTCGTCATCCTTCCTTTTTGTTGTCATTGCATAACATTCCCTATATCCCTAAATATAAAGAACTGAAATAATTATTATTATCATCAACTGAAGAAGCAGACACCTGCTAGTACCTAGTTGTCGACTATCCGCGGACAAGAAATTAGCATATTTCTTTTTTCTTTCTCAACAACAGCCTCAGCTAAAGTCAGTCAACCGTGCCGACAAAAGTAGCAACGAAATGATGAGATGGTCAACGTAATAACAACTTTTTTATGTCATCCTCATCTCATCCCTCCCGTCCGTCCCATCCTGTTGACAATTATGACTCGAAGGTATTAACATTTGCATTTTTCTCTGCTCAGATTTTTTTTGGAAAAATAACGAATTTCAAAATTACTAAAATTTCCAATAAATTTTCAGCTCTTAACCATTGTGATTAGCGTCATCATTTTCGACAACTGTTATTTGCATTTCAATCCTAACAACTATAATCCTCAAATGACAAATGACAATTTTTCACTAAAAACCAGAAAGTCCAATCCGCAATCCACAAAGCAAGCAAATAATGTTTGAATTTACATAAATGCGAAATATTTTCATGAAATAAAATTAATGTGCGATATTTTTTTCCAAGACTAATGATCTTGTTTAATGTTGATGGTTGGCTACCTGCTGCTTTTCTAGTGAGTGATGTTACATCCCCAAGAAATTATGAAAATAGCGTGTCACATTACACATAATAACAATATTTCCATAAAATGAAGTGATGTGATTTTCCAATACAAAATGGCTCAGGATAGGATTATTGGCAGTGTAGAGCCAAAGTTATTGTTATTGCTCATCAATCTCCTCATAATAGTATTCAAAATATTTTGCTCATCTTGTGCAAGCCGGTTGCTTTTTTGCACTCTTTGTTTTTTCTGCTGTGAGTGCTGCAACGTAATGATATGTTAATGGGAATATTAATAGTTGGAATAGTAATTTTTAGGTGGCAAATATTGCAGTCATGTTGGTATACAAATTTGAGCAGTTAAGTAATCGCATTAAAAAAAGGAATCACACAAAAAGAATCTCAGATGAGAGCTAACTTATTGATGAGCAGTCAGCTTCAGCCCGTCCAAAGTCTGTAAATCAACCAGAGATGAGAATAAGAATGATGATGACGGGACATGAGAAAATGGTAAGTGGTAGTTCTCTCCCTATTTAACTATGCATTTATTATTGTAATATAGCAATAATAATGGTAATGATATTGCTTCATTGAATTGAGTGACTGGCTATCATATTGCAGAGGAATGGATAATATTGCATATTGCAGTTATTTGGGAGGAGGTTGCTGATGCTTGAAAAGATGCAAACGCAAAATGTCAAAGGGTTAAACACGATAAATGTATATGTTGCTTATATTATGCTCATGTTGAAGTTGCATTTTACAGGGTAAAGTACTCGAGTATGGGAGAACAGACAAAAAAAAGATATATTGCCAAAAATGTCTTGATGATTTTTGCCAATAAATCAACAGGAAAGGGCACAAAAATATAAAGCTTCTTCATTTCTTCTAAATAAGCTTTAAAATGAAGATGGGAATGAGAGAGACTTATTGGAATTACTATTATTATTAAATTACCAAATAAGGGTCGTCGGGAGAGACGTCCACAGCCACAGGACTTCACCTTTGTTATATGGAAGTCTTGAGGCAATCATGCAATTGCTGCAGGCTCAGGGTAGCTGCCACACAGGTAAAACTTAATGGTTTTAAGGGTCATAAATACAAAGATGTACGCACATATTAAAACTCTACATAAAAACTATCGTGTATTTTTTTCTCGAGAAAAAATATCCCTTTTTTGTCATTTGATGGCCGAAGAGATAAACGGGTGTAAATATTATGTAAAAGAGTAAAATCCCTCTAATTCCTTTGTTGCGCATTCCTTTGAAGATGATCTGCTTGATGGACCTGACCTGAGTGAAGAAGATTTGAGAGAATTATTTATATTCGTGATCTTGGATTGTTTTTCGTTCTTCAGGCAATCAAATCAATGAAAATGGAAAGAGGAACAAAATTCATTTTCTCCTTTGGGGATTTTTTGACAGGAACAATTGATTTAGATTAAAGGTCACGATTAACCCCTTTTTTAAAACAATGGCTATTGGGTATCTAGCTACGATTTGATTGAGATTGAGGTAATAGATTAGAAAACGTGTATTATTTGCGTTGGCTAATTTAAATATTTTCTTTCTGCTAGATTCATGAACAACTCGAATATATACATTTTTGTGAAATATTTTCGTCAAGAAATGGGGTTCTGTCACAAATAAATTAGAAAACGAGTAGGGTTTTGTAATGTATATGCATATTACTGTGATTTGTTACATATATTTTATTAAAATGAGATAAATATCATTTTAATTCGTGGAATCAAAAGGAGCATTCGTGCAATTTGAGGAATCAAAGAAACGATTTCACGGTACAGTTTTCATGAGATTCTATCCAAAATCATGAGCCGATGATATAATGCGATATCATGACGTGGAAGTCTTTTGCTCTTACGTAACGGATTGTATTTGAAACACAAAAATAATATGACATACTCAACTCCCAAATCCTTTATTGTTCACGTAAAACTTCACCATATAATAATATACTTAATTGTAATAATTTCACGATTCCTCATCCCATCGTCTCCACTTGTCTTGCTTTTGTGTCACTTTTTACAAAAAAAAATAGTAGGAAAATTACATTTCAGTTTATAATTCAATTGTAATATCAATCCATCCGTTCAATTTTTTGTGTAAAAGGAAGCATAATAATAATATGTAATATTCAAGACTCTTCATGACTAGCTACTTAATATGTGCTTCAAGAAATTCATAAATTGAATAATGTGAGAAATTATTACAAGTTTTAAATAAGGTCAAAACAGTAAAGTAGTCCATATAAAATAGCAACTATTTTTAAACGATTTTTTTTACAAAGGCCATTTCAGTCAGTTTCTATCATAGTTTTTCTTATCAATTCACTTCACTGAATCCACCGACCGTTGTTCATGGTGGAGGACTCTTAAAATGATTTGCATAGAATGGACTAAAAATACACATCTCCGTATATAAACATGCCACGTTATGCAAACTAGATTACCTTTAGACCATCAAGAGCGGAAATAATTTGATACAAACGGATGAGTTATTATCTTGTCCACGAAGGAAGTCTCAAACCTTTTGGTTGTATTTTTAGCTCACAAAATGTATTCATTAGGCAAACAATCAAAATCAAATTGTGCATCTCACACACATCATGGTTCATCTTCATAAAAAGTCATTGAGTTGGAACACTGTACGTACTATGGCATGGCCAGCGAGAAACATGATACATGATGTTATACTAAATTAAAGTATAAAAGAGTTGGAATAAAAAACGTGAAAAAATGTGAATGGGGTTCATCATCAAATTTATTTTGTGCAGTTTATCTTATTTTAGCATCACATCATGATCATCATATAAGCACATATGAAGTGCTACACACACGATTCCGATCCTAATAATTCCATAATGCTTGATTCAAGGCTGATATTGTTTCGTTCTTCTCATTCAAAGCACATAATTTCTCAACTTCACGAACTTCTTTTTTGTATTGTTCATTCTTCTGTTCTGCCATAATTTAATGTACTTTTTTGAGTTGAGAGTGAGAATGGACGGGTGCTGTCACATGATATGCTTTTTTGGAGGATGTAAATTGAAAACGTATTTTTTACAACCCACGCACTAAATAATCAGTTCACCCCGTTTACCTTTTCCATTAAAGAATCACTTTTTAGTCCTCTCCATGACCAATGGACATGACTACAGGCTAAACTACAATGTAATAATACAAAAGGTACTTAAAAGTTGGGGCAGCATGCAGTAGCCTTCTATTAAAAAATTATGTAATTTTTGACAATCAACTACCTAAGGTTACGGATACCAAAAAAAAAAGTGCTAAAAGCGGAAAATAGCCTCCTAGTTTTTTATGACTAACGTTCTAAATAGGTATACATGCCCCCTGCCTACGCATCGTATTTCAAGCACGATCTCCTCTTGTATTATTGGCGATTGTTTTACATGTGTAGTTTAGCTGATGCGTGTGAACGATGAGATGTGATATCGTGAATCACACATAAAAAACTATGAAGAGCAACAATCTGATTCTAAGTAATAAAAATCACTTTTCCTTCTTCAACTGCCAAAACGACAAGCGTGTGAAGATCAAGATAATTGTGATGTGATGAGGAACGCGAGCTTTTGTTTATGTACTTATAACTCCACTTTTCTTTTTCAAAGATTATATTACAACACAAATGGGGCGAAAAAGGCAATTGTTGTGAAGTTACAACCGTAGGCTTTTCTAAATTTTGTGTTTGGGTTTGAATTGCTCTCTGTGTGGAGTCACCTAAAAAGTGCAAGATTGACGATTGCTCAGGACTGTAGCTCATGATGTTTTGTGTACTTATTAAATGACATTTGACATGGTGTTATTATCACATCAAAATTGCTATAGTTCACGAAAATGACGATGATGATGACACATACGCATAATAATATGGGTCGAACCAAGAAAACAGCCAGCAGCAGCAGCAGCAGAATTTTCACACACTTTTCGTACTAATCAAAATCAAGCTAATATCCATCAGTTGCATAACGTGTTTTTGTTTGACACTGACATTTTAATAATATCATCAACATCACATCAAAATGCCTAAATTCCATGTTATTTCATATAGAAACAAAGTTTTCTAATCCTCTTTCCTTTATTGCATCAGTGACACACTGGCCGAATCAGACAAAACACAAAGGCGAGGAAAAGCAGAATATCTAACGTGCAAAAAATAAAATAATGAAGAACGGCAGTGGATTATATTGTGGGACAAAAGTATTTATGAGCATGCAAATTAAATTAGTGTCACAGACAAATGCGAATTTGTATCCCCTCAGAATTGTCGATCTTGTAAAGCGATTCGAGGATGGATGAGAAGTTTATTGATGAGTTGGTCCGCCAGACGTGTGGGATGTGATGAAAGAAGATGACAAGATTATTTGGAGATGAGATTAGTGCAGCAAGGAGAATCAAATCATTGAAAATGGAGTAGTAGGCTATAAGTAAGTGCGTGAAATACACTTTACCATCAAACTCCCACTTTCAGCACATTATATATATATTGTAGCCATGTATTGTGTCCAACAATAATAAAATGAAATGGATTTGCATATATTGGCATATTTGCGTGCGTGCAATGGATACCTCTTTTTATGCAAATGTACCAGTTATATTTTCGTATTGAAAGGTAGTAAAAAACTGGCCAGAAATAGAAATGGAATAAATAAGAGCCTTAATTGAGATTGGGAAAAGTCGGTCTCTTGTTACGTTACAGTCATTATGTATAGTAAGAATGTGATGATGATACATATGATGAATAAATGCAGTTTTTCTGTTCTACAAAAATGTGCAACTGCATCAGACTACGAGTGCATATCTCTGTTTAAGAAGGGTTCGGAGTTGCAATTTACATAAGAATTTTTATGGTCTGGTTGATGGTTATACCCATTTTTGCTGTGATGTGATTTTTTTGCCTGTCACAACTCATCATCATCATATCATTGTTCATCAAATTCCGTCCTAATTGAATCCTAAATTTATTAATGCCATTAGATTGTACGAAATTTAGAAGATGAGGTAGAGGAGGCAAGCCTTTAAGACATTAAATTTGAATATGATGATGCCGATCCATTGTACAAAAAAAAGGTTTTCTTTCTACTAAAGCCGCAGCCTCATTTCTCTTTCCCCCTCTCGTCTTAATTTCGATAATTAAAGCCGAAATGCAAAATATATGTGACAACTATTTTTTCACTTGAAAAGGGGATCGTTCATCGTTCTTTTAATTTACTTATCCCTCAAAACTGCCAGCTGCCCAGATGATACCTATCAAAATGTGCAGAATAAATTTTCACTGATTGCAAACACGTAGGTATCCTTCTCTCCAAAGGTTACAATAATTGTCAAGTCAGAGGAGGACTTTTTATTGTGCCGCAGCCGCATCTTCAAAAACATCATTATATTTTTTTGATATAATTGATCAGTGTAGTTTGCATGAATAATTTATCTCTCATAATCAACTTGCATAATTACTCAGCAAAGTACACAGAGAGGGGGAAATGATTGGTCTTCAATCTTCAAGTGCATCGGGTCATTTACATCAATATATATTGCTTCTTCCCTTTCAAATACTCTAATCAAAAATCTTTTTGTGAGCCACACTACTTACATATATAGGCAAATGGCACAGGGAGCATATAATATGTACCTAAGGACGGATGGAGCTATAGCCCAAAAATTTTAATATACTTGCATAATAATTAGCTCTTTTGCCACTATTTCCCAATCGCCGACTGATACAGTGTCACTCTGTCACCTTCAAACCAACACCAACTTGAACTTGCTGCTGATGAGAAAGAAGAGGCGCCTAATAAAAGTCAATATCATATCACTTCAATTTAACTTTTTTCTGTTGAAACTACACAAAAAGCAGCAGTCAAGTATTTCATGTTTTTTGGCTGCTCCATTGTTCATCA
This sequence comes from Orchesella cincta, assembly GCA_001718145.1. Lineage (NCBI taxonomy): Eukaryota > Metazoa > Arthropoda > Collembola > Entomobryomorpha > Orchesellidae > Orchesella > Orchesella cincta. The sequence goes on from LJIJ01000132.1 coordinate 227,412, forward strand.
GTTTTTGCGACAGGTTCGAAAGACCAATTGACATTTAATTTACATGTTAAAGAAACTTTTGTATCAATGAATCTGTCTCTTTTTTTTTGTGAATGGAAATGAGACCCACAAGATCCAATGCTACAATACTCTTTTCTTCTCATTGTCCACAGCCATCAACAAGTCCTTTTATGAAAATGCTAATTGTTCCTTCAACCCAATCACAAAGAAAATGTGAGTTTGAGTGAGTTACAACAATGTAAATGGGGTTGTAATAGGATGAAATTAAATCATTAAAAATCTTTCAAGAATAAATCGACCCTCTGTTGAACTTGTGGTTGAGAGTATATCATCAAGTTGATGTATTGCTAGAAGAGTTGCAGTAATCAAAGATGGAAGAAGAATGGAAAAAAATCTGAAATTTTGCCAACAAGATCAGTCAATAGATGCATAATGATGATGATGATCAAAAAGATGAGATGGTCAAGTTGAGGTTGACCATGGATTATATTGAAAATATTATCTTATCCAAAAGTACAAATGCTACTTATCATATCATGTCATGTCATCGTAATTACAATGTTATTTTATAGGTTGCATAGGTAAATGCAACGTATTTGCATTTACAATCACATGCAGCATACATGAAAAGGGTGTTTTCGGCAAGGAAAATAAGTAGAAAATATATGACATGCCTGTAAATTAGCTATTCCATTGTGCTTGTGTTATATAAATATTTAAATGCGTCTTGTAGATAATTGCTTCGAAAGGTGTTCACACTTGCTTGTTTACAACCATTCATCACAAGCCTATTGTAATCCATCATTTATCTTGCGTTTACCATATTGTATGAATTCTCAGAGAGCAAAAGCAGGGAACCGATAAGCAGGGAAGGGCGGAATAAGGAATGCAAAAGTGCATTATTATTATGGTACAATGTCATCGTGTTTTTACCACAGGTATGAATTCGTGTTCTTAATTGCTACAGATTGTCACTTTCTGGTGATATATTTTTGTTAGAATGGACAGAGAGTGTTAGAGGCTCAATTAAATCAATCATTATTCTTTTCAAGGGATTCACGTTCACCCTGTAAAATCTAAAATGTAGAATAATATGCTAAAGGATACAAGAGATTTAAATCTCTGTAAAAATATTTAACGAAGAATTTAATACTTTAAATTATAATAGTAGTAGAGAATGAAAGACATTTTTTGGAAAACGCGTCCGACTATATATGTTATCAGCGAGAATTAAAAGAAAGCATGGTTTCGCCGATATGGAGAGATTCAACAAGCGGGCACAACTTATAATAAAATGCATGACATTCAGAATAGATACAAAATTTTTGTATAGACAAGATCATCAGGTACGGCGCAATAAGAATACGGCAACAATTTTTCTAAAAATAGAAAGGATAAACAAGGAAATTGGTTAACTGCTAAATTATAAAGACCCTGTTTTACACACGTATATTTTTATTTCTTCTTTTTATATCCTCCGTCCAAAATTTGTGTTTCCTGATATCCTCCAGTAGAATATCCAGAAGAAAGTGCAACTTGTTGCACTTCCTGAATCTGCTGAACTTGTTGTACCTGTTGAACAACAGGAACAACAGTTTGCTGCTGTTGAAGGGTGTAAGCTGGTGTGTCATGAATGGAGGCGTAAGCCACCGCAGAGGCTCCCGTCCTCACTCTTGTTGGAACAGCGACGGGCACAGACTGTGTGTACACTTCCTGGGGTTGACTAACTTGAACTGGCACATACACAGGTTGATACACGGTTCTCACAATTTCCCTCACTTGTGGAGCAGCGGAAACTGATGAAACTGCGACAACTTGGGGAGCGGTTAGCCTTTGTTGCTCCTGCACAACTACCTGTTGTTGGACCTGCACTTTCTCAGGTGTACGGGCAATGCTAATGGAATCTGGGTAAGTTGGGGCGTTTAGATTCGTTACTGTGTTCCTTGGTGGGGCAGAGTAAGAATCCCCAACGGTAGAGTATGATGAAGTGGGGGCTGATAAGGTAACAGCCGAGCTAGACCTTCCTCCTCCATTACGAAGCTCGGACAACAAGCTACGCAACAAGTCGCGAATCTCCCCATTGCTACTGTCTCCAGAGGAGTAAGACTCTATTCTGGAAACTGGAAGGGATGAGGTGGAAGCAACTGCGTAGGCAGAAGGAGCAGACAACCTAGTAATAGAAGGGGCGAGATTGATTGTCTCTACTTTTGTGACAGGACTTTTCAAAACTTCCACTGGTTGATTAACGGTGAAAGTGGGAGAGTAAACTGTGTGTAGATTACTAGGTCGGCTGAGAACTAAAGTGGGAGGGTGAAGAAGGGCGAAAATAAGCACAATAAAACGGGACATCTGAAAAAATAAAAATGCTGTATGAACTTTCCAAACCTGACGGCATTTTGAAAAACAATAAAATTAGAGGAATTTAGATACCTTGACTGTGGGAAAAGAGTTCAGAACAATTAAAATTGTCCAGAGTCTATACGACAGAAGCTAAGCTACAGAAGCAGTTGTCACAAGCACGCACACTGGAAAAATTCTTTTTGCAAGTATTTCTGTTCCAATGTTTCTATAAGCTAAACCAAAACACTCAAAACTAAAATTTCCATCAAACTTTTTATCACTTTTGCTTCTGATGATTATAACAGCTCAATCACTCAAACTCACTACTTTCATCTCTTCCAAAATAGTTTTGATTTTGTGCTTGTTGTTGTTGATCAAGACAAGCCTCACACCCAATCAAAGTGGAAAATGAGAGCTAATCAAGTCATGATCATTTAATTTATATGTTTTCTCAATCTTCCACATTTTATTATTCAGGTACCGTAAGTACTCCATATTATGCAGTAGCCATGTGCAAGTCGCCAGTGTAAATGATGTCATTATCAAAATCACATGGATTGAGGCGGAAGCCACTCATTTAACATTTACAACATTGCATACACACATCAATTTAATTTAAAGCAAATTGCAGTCCACGCACGTCAAGGTTCATCCAAACATACAAATTCGAAAACGAATAACATTCAGAGCACATCCAAAACGTCATAGACAGCGTCATATACTTAGGCATATTTCAACCATATTCGCAATCAAGAATCATTTTGGCATATTACACTAATTTATTTGCAATGTGTCACATAAATGCAAACAGGGCATAAGTAAGTATATCGCCCTACATATATATATGCTACTACCACACAGTTCTAATTGAAATTAAGGAGTAGTCGATCACCAAAAGAAATATCATAGTTGGAACAAATAACAAGCCTAATATGCATATTATTCCTCCCTTAAAATGGGAGATACAGATCTTTTACTCCTTAACAAGCTTCTACTACAAATACCTACCAGCCCTAATCACACGTTTCATGATGATCATCATGTTTATATTATGTTGGCAAAATTGATTGATACACTTGCAAAAAAACATATCATAAGGCCCATATCTGCACATAAAAATGTCCCAAACCAACAACGACAACCCTATAAATGTGCAATATTGACTCTTCTTTTTACTCTCAGATCTGACATTCGAATGAGTGACTGCTGATGGTGCTTTACTAAAAAATTGTGTAAACACATTTTCTCCTGTTATGATCAATCCTAATGTTAAGTAAGTGAAGTAGCAAATATGCAAATTACGCATCGTTCCTTTATTTATGGGAGAGCTGCTCAGCTCAAAGAGTAGTTCTGCCATATTGCACCCGTTGCATAAGTGCATGAAAATTACTCTTTTTAATGGCATTGATATTGCTGCTCCGCTACTGTAACCAACTAACGACTTTTTCAAATGGGCAGGGATGGGATATTGATTTAGCTTTGGTGTAAACAAATTGCTTGCCCTGCCTTTGTTGAATGGTAATGATTGTACTAAAAATGTTGATGTGTAGCATTTTCATAACTGCACACGAGGTTTCTCAACTGTTTTTCCCTAGAGGCACCTTCAACTTCAAATGTTACTTTTTCATGACATTTCATGACATTTCTTGAAGAGTGGACGCAACTATGAAATGTCAACTTTTGATGATGATGATGATAGTCCTGTCCAATCTCCTTATCACAGGTTTGTACGTACGTACCCTGTTGCCGCTGCTGTGCTGCTTCAAGGGACAAGGCCAAGAATTTGCATAGGAATTTTCGTCATGTCACAACTGATATGATTTGACTAGATCAAATGGATGTGATAAGTTTCACATATTTTTTGTCAAATGAACTTGATCTTTTTAAACGTTGTTTTTTCAATTGACTTTCTTTAGGCGACATAGTTTTCTCATCTCATAAAATCATGAATGTATGTATGGGGATCTAAATGTCAACATTGTTTTTTCTCGAGTTGGATTATTATGAGTAATGACCACTTTAATACAAATATATTATGCAAATAAGAGCAATTTTTATGATTTAATTAGATTTTCAATATTATTTCTCGTCGAGTCTAAAGAACCGTGTGTTGCAAAAAAAATATATTTCATTACTCTGTTATGAGCTGCGAGCAAGAGCAGCCCCATTAAAAATTTACCCTTTTAGCATAATATAATATCGCATTTCAGTGCAGTAGGCATTTTTAATGTTGGCTAAATGAAGTGTCAAAAAGGCATAACAGCCTTCATCTCATCATCATCATCATCAACTTTTTACTAGCACCATTTGAGAAGTCTTCTTATTTATTGCTTTGCAAAACAGAATTCGCAATCATCTCTAAGTAATCTGTTAAACAATATATTTAGTCGAGTTGGCGGTTACTGAAAATTGCAAATGCGCACATATTCTCCGACTAAAAGGCCTTGCAGAAATATTCTGAATATTAAAATACGTCAAAAAGCCAACCACAGTTGAAAACTGTCAAAATGGGATTGTAAATCAGAAAACAAAAATCATACTCATTATTATCAGCCACACAACTAACAACCATGTCAATTTACAGGTCGAAAATCGACTAATACTTTCTGCATAAAGTGGACTATGCATCTGGGCGAGAAATGCAGTGTCAACGCCAAGAAATTCTAGTTCGGCTAGTTTCATAAAAGGATTTTATTTGTCCACTGCGCATATATATTGCAGTTTCCATTATGTCATTACAGGATTAAGCAGTTTATATCATCATCATGAACGATAAATATGATGTGTGTGTTTTTCAAATCATTTTTATGTTTCGTTTAATTGTAAATTATTATGTATGAGCATGCACACGGCTTCATCATAAAATAAATCGGTTTGGATTTGGTTGGATGGTTTTGGTTTTAAAAAAAATGCTCATTCATATCTTTATTTGTTATTGTTAATAATTATTATAACGACTTTTCCACCTGTCGTTTGAGTTCTCTCCTCTAACCTTTGTCGCAACAGATCCCCAATTTACCATCTGTTGTGCATTATGGGGCTAATGACTACATATAAGTTTTATAACTATTTCAATAATTATTCAAATGAAACGTGAACGCCCTTAACGGTCGCTAATCATATAATACAATCCTATTGACTGGATGAGTTACCAAATTGCAATTAATTTTTATTGATTGAGCTCTTTACCATGTCCTATCTCAACTTATTGAGTTTTAGATTGAATGGATATTTTCAAAAAATGGTAATGAAAAGATCAATTTCAATGAAAAGGTGCGACTTTCAACAGTTTCAATTTTTTGAGGAGTATGTTTACGAGTTGCATAAGAAATGGATAATAACTAAAAATGACTTAATTACACATATATGCACATCCATTACATATTATACCGTAATAGTTGACCCAGTTCTTCGATTTCCATGATGGGCTCTGAAAGGCGAGAACACCAGAATCAACTCATATTATTATAACGTTGTATAATGTTTCCCATTATAAAATTCTAAGAAGAATATTACGAATTTAAATTACTTAATATGTATTCAAGAATTATGCTAATTTGTCAAAAAAAAAGCTTGAGGTCATAGTTGTGTATGATTTGATTCAGTCAGAGACACTTCCCAATTACATTATTACGCGATGAAAAATTTACTTTATATGACTAGGTGTCGAATAGGACGACGAATCAATTGGACCAAAATTGTATTTTAGATGATGTTGATCTTATTATTTGTGATTGATAGGAGAGCCCATTGGATTGAGTCAGAGTCACACACATCATATTTTCTCATGCATAATTTATTTAATTAGATCAAAATGCATTATTTATTATGCAAATGAGATAGATTATGCATAAGCATTTTTTTGGCGTGGGGATTCAATTTTAGGCGAGTGAGGTGGGGCCGGCTTAGATTTTTGTCTTTTGCGTCAAGTCATCTCAGGTACAAAGTACAAACTTAATGCGTAGATCCATCTAGAATTATCTGGAAAAGTGCAAAATCCCCTCCCCAGTAAGTACTTTGGGTAACTGCAATATCAAATATGTACATAAGGCAGAGTATAATGATGTCATCAGAGAAGTGAGTCAAATAATTGCATTTTGCTCTTGGTCGTGTGCCACTGCCATTGTTAACTGCAGCAACCCACTGCACACGTTGATTGTAGCTTTTGTTGACTAATTAAAAAGGGTCAAGTCAACTGCAGTAGCGTACCTCCACCTCAACAAAACAGTGAGAGAAGAGTTTGCTGAAGAATTACAATTTAATAAATGATGATGTATTATTGACTGCCAAAAAAATGTGACATGAGATTGGTAAGTGGTAACTTGATGTCAGAAAAAAAATGCTCAGGCGTCAGAAATCTGACTTGTGGAATTTGTCTTTTTGAATATTTCTTGGTGAGTAATGTGATGTGATGATAATGAGAATGCGTAGCATTTTATGACCAAATCTAGCTGCCCACATGCTATACATTTAATCATCATGATCATGTGCCCGTGGGTAATGGAGCATAACAAAATAGCATAATATATATGGCAGTTTGCGGGTCAGAGGTGTCGTCAAGTCAGGTGAGTGAACTTGCTTCATCAATTCAGTGGCAAGTTGTGTTCTGCCAGTGGAATGTCAGGTTGCATAATGATGAGAAAATATTTTAAAAATATTTTTAATGCCAATATTTCTTTAAAAGGCTTTTTTGATGCAACGCAGTTTGTTAAAAAAAGCTTATCGATGTAATTAATTTGTCAAAGTGCTTTTATTTGGCTTACTCTGCAAATCTACCTAAAAACTGAAACAATTTGTCAACCAATATTGTTCGAGTTTTTTTAGTGTCAGATTGCCCGAGTGCCAATAGATTTCTGTGAAAAGTTGTGCAATGCTAAATTTAATAGGTTTACATAGCATACTTCTACTTTTATAGTGGGATTGGTGTTCATTTAGTTTCGATGATTCTCCCTCTTCCAAAATATTTTCAAGAGGGGAGAGAGAAAAAATGATAAATAGGATTGTTTTTGAGCCTTGCTCCAATTCTCCGTTATTGCACGCAACGAAACATAACACAACCAATGAACCAACCCATCGTAAGAAAAGCCCTTTTATTGGCTCATCATAAATTCCATTGGCTCTAATTGGAACTTATATTGCTTTGAGTGATTTCGTGATTCCCATCTTCTGATCCAAATTTTGAAATGTCACACACAACAAATCAACAAACAATGATAACAATGCCAAGAATTCAACTCATTTCGGCTCATAAAACTGGCAGGGTGGAGTCTTCAAATGCAAATTTGCAGTATAATCCATTGCTGAGTTGTAACTTTTGAGCACAAACATGTTTGTTCTCTTCTAGAAGTAATTGCATGCATTTGTGATTATGTTTCAATGCACTGCAAACGTTTACAAGCTGTTGATATTGTTGTCTTATCTTCCTATGAAATCGATTTTTGAAATCCACCTTTAGAGATTGATCAAGCTGGCAAATGACATGAATTCGCTTGTCCTTTGGAATTCGAACGGAATGGAAAATGAGAAGGAATTATTGCATCTTCTTGATGCAATGCATTTTGTTGCACTTTGAAACGATAAAAACCTACTAAATGAAGGGTAGGTGCCATTTGTAAATGGTTATGTGCATCTGCACTAGTCTTGCTCATTCTAATTATCTATTGGATGGGCAGCCAATAAAAAAGTCAGCATAAATATCTTCACCTTTTTAACGGGACACGGTATATACTCTCATTGGAGATAGGATGTGATCTTGATTATTATACTATTTGCTATAAATCGTTTTTTACTCGATTGAAATGAATGCGCTATGTATGAAGATGAGTATACTTTAGCATGTAGATGGAAGGTAAACAATGTCGAGCAAGAAATGCCTTTCCATTCCTCGTTAATTAGTTGTAATTGGGTACAAGAGCAGAGTTACACATTTTAATGGATGATATTACTTCAGAACCCGTGATGTTTGCTTGGCTCCTCGTTGTAGAGTGGAGTGTTAGATAACTAATAATCATGCGAGTCACAACACAACAAAACAGATCTATATGGAAAAATTAAATATATTTAGTTTGGTCGGGTTGTTGTGTAACACATTACATACAAAAATAGTGCATTCATGACTATAATATTTGTCATTGCAAACAAGCTTCTGCACTGCGCACTCCATGCATTCAAAGATGTTATTTGTCTGTTGGTGTATGCATACTCTCATAACATTTCATGTATATTCATAAATCTACAGTGCCACTTGATTACTTATTTTTATTAAAAAAATTTCATATTGACATTGAAAAGTGTATCCTCAAAAAATGGGACAAATATGACATGATAACATTGACTGCCCGAAATGCACTTTGATTCATAATTTTTAGTATAGCTTACTAATTGTTATATTGATTATATTCAGTTATTTTATTAAATTAAAAATCAGCTCATAATCATAATACAGTGGATTCTATAAAAGTTATAATGTTCATTGCGCAAGTCTATCGTGATTGTTAAGAAGTAGATGAAGGTATAAAAGTGACTAGTTGAAAATAGGATGTTGTTGAGCCGAATTTATATTGTAAATTGAAATGGCCACGTCTACTACTGCAAAGGCGACGAATTACTCCTCAGGCTGCTTCTTGATCGCAATGCCGACGCCAATGTATACAACCCCAGTGCAAACAGCACAAATCTAGGTATCAAGACATAAATTTAAAAACTGACTCTGATAAGGTTTGGAATTGACGAGTTTTCTATTGTCATACCCCTCCTATGAGCACCCAAAGTGGCTGATACGTTGCCGTCCTTCCTCTATGCAGCAGGATCGTTTCTGTGCAAATCGAATAATCATCGCATGATTTTCCCTTGCAAGGCAAGGCCCAGACAGCTTGAATGGAGTAGATAATGCTTACTATTCCAGCTATCATCATCATGAGTCCTCCAACAAAATGTCCAATCCAATCCTAAGTCATGCAATGTAGTAAAGTAAGCTCAAATTACTGAAGTTTTTTATTCCTTTTTAAATTATGTGCCTCCAAACTGAGCACTTACAAACAGCTTGAAAATCGTCTTGTTGAGTTCAACTATGAGGTGAATTATATACATGATCAACGACGCCCAAAATGCAATCAGACCAATAACCACGGACCACATGACCCCAGTCGCTATTGGACAATATATTTCGGCACCACTCTTTTGACTGAGTAGGCAAGCTTTTTCGTGTCCTTCTTTAACATAGGTGGCATTGTAGTAACCCCAAACTATTAATCCTTGACTGAAGAAGACAACAATCTGAAAAGATAAATGTGGATGACTGAAACTTTCACCTTTCTTATGAATGTGGATACAAATCCTTTTAATTCTGTGGACTTATTTTCAAACAAATTAACATACCACAGAAATAAGCTTCAGAATTCCAGGAGTGGTACAGCTGTAGCCGCAATTACCCCGCATTCTGTATTTCCGTGGGTATTCTTATGAAGCAATGGAGCAGCGGTTTAGAACCTGGTTTTATGGAAGCGGAACACTTTCTCGGTTCTCATACAGTCAACGCGTTAGTTACTGCAGCGGGTGGACACTTTTACTTCTGAAAATAACAGTTAGTAAAGCAGTACTGACGCTAGTTTCCAGCACTTTTTGTATAACTCATCAGATCAATATGAATATGAAATATCAAACCGCAACCACCTATTAAGAATTCATTTCGAAGACCATGGAGATGAAATTAGAAGTACTCTAGTCATAGCCCCCTCATTCTGATGCTGTGAAGTCGATTCGCCATAGTTGTTAGTTAGAGGAGTTCGCGTGATGGCCGATTAGACGTACGTATGAATAAATTATTTCACAAGATATTGATGAGGAATCCAACATTTAAACCTTTCTATTAAAGTACTTTACAGTTTACATAAGACACAATATATATTAGTAATTACAGGATTCGCTCTTTCAAAGCGGAAGTTGTTTTGGTATTTTTATTTCAGAATTTGACACATGAACCCGACATACAATCAGAGGATAAATTTTGGGTTAAGTTATGACCAATTTCGATCAAAGCTGTAGGCTTGATAAGAATTATTACAGTGATCTCAGTATCGCAGACAAAAAAATAATTGACATACAAGTTTGATATTTGTCATTGAATGAGCTTTAATGAAATACAAATTTGCTTTTGAGATGATTTGGTTTTCGGACTGACGCTGAAGAGTGGTAGTAGTAGTATTCTGTAAATGGTTGGATCAACTTATGACTTGAGGATAAAAACGCCAGCAACTATGTAGATGATCCCATCGATTAGGCAGAAAATCTGAAAGGGCAATAATATGCGATGAAGTTAAAACGGTTAATTCGAGCATATTTTATGGAATGATGGTGTATAACAAGAAATGATTCTGTTGTTCATTTACCCCTGTTATCACAAAACCAGTAGGAAATTGGGTTTGTTCATTAAGTTTTGTACTACTGCACATGCGTGAACACCAGATATCCCTCCTTTTGTATTGCTCGACGCATAGACGAAAAGGAATATCGCAGCCAATATCATCAATATTCCGGCAATAATATGGCATATGGCATCCTACGATAAACAAAGGAAATTTATATTAGTTTTAATGTAAGTAATTGAGTTAATTTTCACATCATTGTCATTTTTTTGCTCACAATCATCTTAAAGGGTCCGCCAATATCAATAAAGAGAAGGACTATCAGCATGATGAATGAAAGACAGAATGCGATGCAAATGATGATTATTGATAGTGTGGCAACCACGTTTGCGGGCAATATCCCTTCGGGGGTACATATCCATATTCAATTTTAGGATGGTTGCAACCTTCTTCAGGAGTGAGACACGATCATAGTACGATCCAGATGGATAAGCACAATTCGGAATTGTTGAAATAACCAATGAACGATGCCACAAAGCAGATAAGGCCTATAAACTATGAGAAAACGAGATTTTAGGTAATGTCGAGTAAAATTATCCAAACATGAAGCAGCAATGAAAATTTGCAATGCATATCAAAATCATTTAAAAAGCACATACCACAGTCCCCAGCTTCAGAAGCCCAACAGGGCTATTCAGGTCAAGTCCCATTTTCTCAATTCACTCAAAGTTTAATTGGGTTGACGGAGATACTGTTCGGGGTCCTTTAAGACCCAGAAAAATACGACAAGTAACTTGATCACAGTAGTAGGAGTGAAGTGTACCCCGCACTAGTGATACAATGAGCACGAAAAGTATTTTGAATGAACATGGGCAGCCTCCTTCAATTATTCAACTGGATAATTCCAGGTCCAGGCTTCTTCGGGTCACGTTTTCTTGTTCGTTTTATTCCGTTATGGGTCCTTGTAACGTGTAAATACTACGTACATACTAAGTATATCAAGGTCAACCTATAATATAGTGCTCGAGTGTCAGGCGTCAGGTCAGGTGCCCGATAGCTCACTCAATGTTGGACATGATATTATACAGAGCGAGACATATGTACCACATTGGTTGAACCACGGAATAAAAATAAATGGCGAACTCAGCTCGTTTCAGTATACCAAAAAATGTTTAGTGTTTCTTATGAATAGAGATAAATAACTCGAATAATTAAGTTTTACATTGGTTTTACATAACTTCATTGAGCATAATGAACGTTTAAATATTACACTAACAGTTAAGTTCCAAAACTTAGCCTTCGCATTTGACAGTTGACGACGCTCTCGTGCCGTCAACCATGAATTCATGAAGGTATGCAAACTTTAGACTGCTTAGTTGGTGTTAAACCGAAGACAGTTCCAGTTGAAGGGCTTCTTGAGTTGGTTTCGGTTCGGGTTGAACCTGCTGAGGGCATCTTGATTAAAACGCTAGTTACGAAGTAAGAGATTGCACTGGCTATAGAGACGCGATCACTTAAAAATGAATGAAACGCTGGAAAACCCCATAATCATTTTCTTTTATGATAGCATTATATTATGCTTTGAAGTTGAAGTTTTCGTTTTGAATACCCGTTACTGAAATCATGGCTGTGGCAAAATTATGTCCGAAGAACAATTCTCGCTCGCTATGAATGTTAGAGAATATCACAGCTAAAAAATTGTATGCAGGCTTCCAAAAGTTTGGAATTTGCATGCATATCATGAACTTCATCATAATATTAATGCGTATTTATGGTTCATCAGTGCATTACACAACTATATATAGGATATTGTGATAGTATAGAATAACAAGAATATTTTATGTTTGACAATGTGACAAAGAAAATAGTGAAAATTGTGCAGTATTCTACAGGGGTACTCGAGCATTATAGCACATTTAAACACATGAAATCATTTATCAAATCATAATTTGAAATCATGGCTCTGGTAGTGCTTCAGACGAGTTGGCTATTACAGGTTGGTGCTGTGATGAATGCGGCGTTGTTTCGTATGCTGCATTTTGAATAACACCGAAGGTTAATAGGGACTGACTTGAGATTAAGTTCCTCCTTCGTCTGTTGAGCAATACTCCAGTAATCAGGAATGCGATTGAAGCAATTACGGAAGTAATCTACAACAATGTTCAACTTATATTGAGCGAAACTTGAAGTAACAATGGAAAGTATTTATTTAAGGACCAAATTCAACTTAATTAACGTTTAACAATGTTACCCCTCCAAAAAGGAAGTAAGATGGCCGCATTTGAGCTGTCCGACTTTCAACACAGACTCCTTCAATGCTTTTGCACATTGCTTTTTCCTGCTTTGAAAGTTTCCTGCCATGCATAACTTCTTCATTGGGACATGCTCTCTCGCATGGAAAAAGATTGTAACATTGGGAAGCAAAAGTGAGTGAAAGCATCCCAGCAATTAAAATCAGTAGTCCACATGTAATGTCCTGTGGAACAAGCTTACCTATAAATTTTCGTAGGTTGCCTACAATACGTAAAATCTGCGTTAATAATGCCATACAATAATATTAAACCACGTGGAGTTGAGGTTAAGTCCAGAGAACTGATAGCAATAGCAATGAAGAACTACGAAGACGGCAAAAGAGACCCAAAATACTGTTCCTATGATAAATATCGATGTCGTCGCCAGCAAGGTTATTGGACAAGGGCCTAGTTTTGTATAATCGCTCTTCTTGCAGTATTCCTCTGGAGTAGTGCCATTTAAACTCGGTAAGTCAGTCTTGGCGTTCGGGAAAATGTATCTTGCTTTAAAATAAGCGGGGAGTACAGCTGCACCACTAAAGATGAGCATGGTCTGTCAAATTATAAGTTCAGACTTGTTATTTATATGGACCTTGGGATGGGATGAGGTATTTAATGCACTTTACTCTTTGAAACGCTCTAGTCATTTACCAGAGCTATGATCCTTGTCAGGAGACGCATGGTTGTGGTCGTTCCAGTCGATTTCTGAGTTTCTTAAACCAAAAAGGTTCTACTCTATGCAGCGTACCTTTTATTGTCATCACCCAACATCCTCTTGAATGTTCGGAAATATTAATAATTGAATTTGTTGATTGTATCATTTTCCAAAATATATGATTTGCTGGTAAGCCATAAACACTTGGAAACGTTACTGCATGCTACATAACCAGTAGTAAAAATAGTAGTGTTTTTTATAGTAGTGCCAGTAGTACACAAGCAAATCAAATGGTTAATCTTTTAATAGATTCAGAGATTTTAATTTAACTCATCATTATAATGTTTTGTATTAAAAATAGTAGCTCAAAATATAAGCAAATAATTCCATTGAAACGTTTTTGTTGCAAACATGTGATGAATGACAAGTATTTTTATGATATGAATGAGATTTAATTATTGCCTATAATCTAAGATATTGCTGTGTTTTAGGTTTCCCATACTGTTTAATGGCAACCCCGGTGACAATGTATGCGCCTCCGCCAACCAGTGCAAATGTCTGGAGAAGATAAAACAATATTTTCGTGACTAATGAAACTGTTGACTATATATAAAATGGTCAAAGTGATAAGTCATGGGCATACCCCCGCAACGACAAAAGAAAACGGCTGAAGGTAGCTAGTTCTGAGTTCCAAACATGTCGATATTTCTTGATATCCCTTGCACAGCTTTGTATTCTTAGTTGGTAGTCCACATTGCGCATCATTGCATTGGTAGTAATTGAACCCTTCCACTGCGAAAGCTAAACATAGTACAGCTCCAATCATTACTAATAGTCCAGCGATTACATGTCCAACAATATGCTACATAGTCCAACAATTAAATTAACTATTTTGCATTTAGCTAAATGTACATAAAATGTTACAACTCACAAGAAATGTAAACATTGATAAATCAAATCGAACAAAGAGCTGAACTATTAGCAAAATCAACGAGGCAACAAATGGAACTCCAATGAAAACTATTGACGCGTGAGCTAGTCCAATTTGGGGACACCATACTTGTTTGCCAGATACTGGATCAATTGGTCGTTTTGGACCAGCATTACATCGCTGTTCGGGACTGATCTTATCATCCCAAGCTGGAGAAATGTATTCAGCATTACAATGGCCGTTGAGTAACGCGAACCCACTGCAGACTAGTGTAAACTATTCGCGAGAAAAGAAAAGACGGTGCTGGTTAATGTAATTCTACATACTGATTTCTTGTATAGCACAAATGAAATTATGGTGTTGTACCAGTGTCACTATTTTGAGCATTCCAACTGGACTACCAATATATCGGAAGTTGAGCCAGCGTCCTGTCTTTTCGACAGATTTTGTAAACCATGCCCAACCCATTTGCCTACGAAAGCTTACTGTGGTATTATGTTTAACAGAAGAAATGAAGAGCTAGAGCTGAAAATGTTTTAAACCCAAATGAATGAAAGTAGCACTGTCTTTGCCAATGACCTTTCGGCTTTACATATAAGATTTGTTCTAATAGAAAAGATTCAATTGATATGCAAAATATAAAATCAACCCATTGAATTACCAAGGCGTCTCTTGGTAGTAGGTAGAGGGAGGTCAAAGGGTGGTAGTTTGCAGTTCTACAAATGAATAATTGCTTATAATGAACACCGATAGAAGCAAAACGTATCCGGCGAAAGAAAGTGTATTTATTCACATAACTTATTCACAAACATTACTACTACATAGTATTTCAATTGCTACCTATACTGCATGGAACATAAAAATGACTATTGAATAACACACAACAAAAAATGCTCACTCGGCATGACTTACAACAATTGTATATATAGCGCATTCTTTATACAAATGTGTACGAAAAACCTCTACTGACTTGAGCGCACATTGAGCAACCAGGTAATTTCTAGCAGCATTGCAAGTACCACGGTAATTCCGTCACGTTCAACGAATTCCAAAATCGCAACTCATCAATTTTGAACGGTTCATCTACCTATTGACTGCGTATCTAATGCGTTATCTTAGGTACTGGGGTACAGGTATCCCCTTACGTTCCGGTGATGGCATGGAATGCTTCTGCGTTTCTTTGGAAAACGCATGATTCCACTTTGCCCCAAAAATTTGTGCAGGCTCACTACAAAAATATGCATGCATTATTATAATTTAAAGCGCTTATAGCCTTGTTGCTGCTGACTGAATGTGAAACTTACCCAGTTTTAGCAAATTCAACCCACGATTTGACCATTTCCTTGGAAAGCTTATTCCAACCATCATCAGCGTCATACTCGGGCTCCAATGTATATTTTGGAAGAGCATATGGTTAGATCTCCACATGTTGTAGCACCCTTGTGTGGATTAAACATTCCAAAAATATTCCTTTGCACCCACGCATACCCAAGGTAGATTCCGATTTCTACAAAAGCAGGTAGAATTCCATACTGTGCCCAGAGAACGTCTCCAAAGCTAAGTGGAATAGGCTGTGCATAGTAGAATAGGTAAACGGGAGAGGACTTTTCTACTGAATGGTTGGTATAGGCCGCTTTGGTGATCAAGAATACTCTCGTTCTGCAGAACATTGTTGGTAAAAAGTTGGCGAGCATTCGATTGTGCTGCAGAAAGTTGGCCATTGGCTGACCAAAGTAGTACCGAGCGAATTTTTCCTGACAACGCTTCGTCATCGGTTGGCAGTAGAGCAACAACGTTGCGAAAATTTCTCTCCAATCGGCGAGAAAACTTTGAAGCATGGAATTGTCACGGACGAGAACTATAAAGCAAATTGTTGTAAAAATAAGAATGATGCTGTTTGTTATTCTAGAGAAACGTTATATATTCACAGTTACAAACCGCTTGGCGTACAGCCAAACCTCCTGAGAGTTGACACAAGAGCCACGGGAACAACGCGAAAAACTATGTTTCCAGACTTCATTAGTTCAAAAGGATCTTGTGTAAGAAATGCATCATCATCATCAATCTCTTCTACGGTTGGCTTGAATACTGAGAGTGGGTCATGCAAAAAATTCTGAAACCACATAAAATAGCACGCAATTTGCGTGTAGGAATCCCAATGCATTACATAATACTTCAACTTTTCCTGCATCTATATCACAAACTCTTGCATCATGTAGAAACTTACGAGACTTTCACTATGCACTTCCACAATCTTATTCACGTCCTTTTTCAAAAGACAATCCAACGCTGCGCTAGAATTATTTACTGGGCAATCGAGTTGTTTCGAAAGTCTCAGTGCTTGCTCGATCCCACTTTTCTTTCCAAGCCAAGCCCAGGGAGATTGGATTGTACCAGAGTTGCTTTGCAATTACATACATAACATATTATTGGAATAAGGAATTAAGTATTCCAATTAAATTAAACGTGTATTATGATAGAGACCTGATGGCTTTATGAAACAGTCCCTTTGAAGCTTTTGCCAACATGTGAAAATGGACTGATGAGCCACCTGAACACAAAGACCGTGGGAACGTGAATGTTTCATTAGGATTGGTATCAAAATTATTAGCAAAAACAAATACTTATACTATCTAATACGCACCAGCACTTTGCCCCATGATCGTTACCTAGAAAATCATGAAAATATCATGCTTAGGTGTGTAGTGTAAAACCCTCTTTAGACTCATCTCTGAGACTATATTCCATTATTACCGAATTTGCATCGCCACAAAGGACATGATGTATCCTGAATCCACTTCAACGCTAAATAAAACCTGAAAAACCAAAGAATTGTTGAGTCAGCGTTCATTAAGCATCATGCACACCGCGAGGAAATTATTCATTTACCTTTGATCTTTCAGCCTTGGTCCACGAGCATCTTTAATTCCCAAGTTAAGAAATCCGAGTGCGCCCAGCCGGTAAGAGATTGTGACAAGCACGATATCTTCATCCAGAAGATATTTTGGTCCATAGAGAGATGTGTGGCCACTGACATAGTAGCCTCCATGTATGAATGCAATTACTGCCCCAGAGTCTGATTCACCAGATCTTCCCCATTTGAGCCTAAACAATACCAAAATCCTTATATGCCTCAACTTGATCATTTGACATGTAAATATTATAGAGGGATATAACCTAACCTTTTGGCATAGGAAAACATTGATAGATAGAGGCACTAGCTTAGGCGCTCTTTAAATGGGAGATCAAATCCACCTGCATGCACTTTGGACGGAAACGTCTGGTACTTAAAACGCCTTTCCAGTCATCGATAGGCTTGGGTGACTTTAATCACAAAATTCCAGCATCTTAACCACTATTTAAACTAAACTAATGGTGGATGAATAGTTTTGACAGCGAAATACCTGAAATCTCAAGGGTCCGACAGGAGGTTGTGCGAATGGTATGCCCAAAAACTCATAAAATGGTTTACCCCCACGGGAAATTCCAACTCTTCCCCTAATCCAACCATTTTTTATCTGCACAACTGGATCAGAATAATTTCCCTTGTTTACAACGAATCTATGTAAATACCACGCAACTATCACAATGCAACCGGCAACAATGAGCTTGTTCCACCTCTTATTCTTCAAGTCGCTTATTGTGTCACTGGAATTTGTTGCAGCGCTCATTTTTCAGAAATTTTCATGATAACCGTTATTAAACCGATGTTATAGATAGTTTCACTAAATTATTTAACCAAAACCAACACTAAACTACTTCGGTTGAGTAAATAGAGACGCAAAAGCAGTGCTGCATGAAACTGCTCATGCCTAAGATGAGTAATATGAATCTGTTACTGTTTAGTTTAATAATGATAGGCAGGTGTCTGATCTCAGAATGAAATGAAAGTTTCGCAACTAAGTTGAATTTTTTTGCATACATGCACTCGAATAAAGATATAAGCAGTATATATAATAATACTGGTGGTTGACCATTATCATATATCTTTGTGTTTTTTTGCTTACAAAAGCATCCAAAATGAAAATGAAAGCTAGCGCTATTACCAGTAGTCAAGTATATTTTGCATGGTAAATACATACAACTCTTATATAGTGTGTTTTGAATTTCATCAATTCAACGTTACTTTTTTGTAAAGTTTGCGTGTAGCATGCACTTTTGGTAAGATGAGACGAATGCTGTTTACCAGTAAAAACTTCATGAAGCTCTTTTGAAAATTGTATATGTTCATAAAATATTGAACTGAGCTACTATAGTGCAGATTGTATTGTGGTGCTGTTTAATAGAGGAGTATTGCAGTGAAAAATATTTTTTAATGTAGGTAAGTAGGTATACAGTCATAAATATGAAGCAAAAACATGGTTAGGGCCTAGCTAAACCTGACGCTGCTCTGATGACGCTAATGACTGCTGCTACGCTGCGAGTTCATAATGAAGGGATGCCTATTTGGTGCATCCGCTGTCTAGCTAGTTTTGCGGCTTTGAGGTGGTAGATGAACCATCGTAGTAGTAGTTAGATGAAAAGCAAAAGTGTTTGTGCGAGTAGGTAAACTTGATTACAATTTTTGGCTTTTGACTTGACAGCTATCGTTATATCTTGGTAATGTAAAAGTGGTGGTTGTTCAAAATTATGTAGATGCATGCGTACGAAAGTTACTTACGCTTTTGGCTATGAAAACTGGGTTATATGATGTAGTCTGTAAAAACTTGTCTTACTACACTTAAGCAACATATAGTACGGTTGAGTTGAAGTAAGTGGAAGAACTTGTGTATTTTGAAAATTCTGAGCAAAATATTTCATGTATAAAATAGGAATTATAAACTATATTTACAGAGGAAATATACTTGCGGGTAAAGTTATTAAATCTAATCAACCAAGAAATACGTACTCAGATAATTATTCAACAATGAAAATGAAGCACGGGATTTCCTTTGTTTCGACACCAGAAAATGTGCAACACATTTATTCATCAATGTTAATCAATTTGTGTGTAGTACTAGTAACTGGTTGTTAGTTTCATCTTAAAAACTCTTCCCATGCCAGCTAGTTCGGTATTATATATGTGCCTGCTCTTTTGATCGATCTTGATGTTGTAATGTCTTGAAAGATTCAATATTGTTCTGACTGAGCAAGAGCAGTAGTTCAGTCTATGCTGTATTAATCTCGGGGGTGAAGACATATATTTGTTATTATTGTTACTAATTATTAGTAATGCACACATTTGACATAAGGCGATAGTGAATGTAAATATTACTTTCTCACAACATCAATCAATGTTGAGTATTCTCAGAGAATTCAGACTGCTTTGAAAATAGCGTGTGTATATAATAGAGCGTTGGTAATTAGAAACATAATTGCGTTGCATCACTGCGTGAGAACACAAAAATGCGACGCAACAATCGGATATCTTTCTCGTATATTCTATTTTCCTGGATGATTGGTGGTCAAATAATATTGCCTTGATACTGGTGTTACTTGACCGGTCGCTAGTTGTAAGTTATACTTATATTTTAGGGCTTATGTACAGTTTAAAAACTTTGAAGTACTGTGTGTAATCTACGATTGCACATGTACGATTCACGTCCATTCGACACTTAGCCTTTTAATAAAGGCACGCTTTGTTGCTTGAATTTCATCAAAAACCAAGTTATCATATTGTATGCTGTGTCTCCTCTGAGTTCCCTGTCTGGAATGAAAGTTTTGAATTACTGCTAGTCCATTCTTGCCCTTGTTTCCTTCCTCTTCAATTTCAGAGTCGGACTCAGACTCACTAGAGCTGCGAGCGTCTTTTGTCTTCTAAATATTAAAAATCGTGAAATGTAGTTCAAAGGTTCATTTAAAGTTAAAAAATGAGATGAAACAAACTTTAGTATTGCTTACTTCAGAAGAAAGGGCAGCTTTAGCCACCTTCACAATAAAGTACGTCCAGAACAAGTGGAGGCAAAGGAGAAAGATAATTAAACCCGTAATTATATTCCGAGGGGCTGAAGGTAGTGCAAGGAAGTGTGGGCTTTCCAAACAACTAATTAAAAATTCCCATAAATAATAAATTACCAATATTTTATACTGTTATTTTAATGTACAGATCTTGTATGCTAACCTTTTCATAATTTTTCCAGGGAAAATTATTAGCCTTGTGACAACCCATACCATTGTAAACACTACAAATATACCAGTAGCTAGATTGTCCCGTTTTGAGTAGTTTGCCATTTTCGCAGACTGTTGAAAAGACCAAGTTACTCGTTTTCATTCATTGATTATCACGGGCATGTTTTATAATATCCCATTCTCAAGCTACCTCTATAAATACATCTGAACAATCGTGTAGTAACAAAGTAAGCATTCCCAATTTGAACAAGTTGTGAGTCCATGCCAGTCCCATGAGCACAATTGTAATTACATGGTGTATCAACATTTCCCAAAAATCTTTTCGTTTAACGTCGAATGCTTGGGTCATCAGAAAACTGCAGTATAGAGAACCACCGAATGTGTTGTACCACCAAACATCGTCTGTAATGCTCTAAACAATTTAAATGCAGCAAAATTGGAATTAAAAGTTGACCAACAAGGAAGACCTTTTTTGTGACTGATTTTGATTACATACATACATGATATGGATAACCCTTCCAACACTCTTCTACATCCATAAACCAAGTTTTATTCCACAACACTGCGAAACAAGAATGCATTGTATCTCTCTCTT